>JAQBSW010007864.1:0-37866 GCA_029291075.1 Eudiplozoon nipponicum
AACACCTAATTCACTATACGCCGTTTTCAAAAAAGTTTATTTGCGTACCTGCATTACAAAGCTTTGTTATTATTAAAGTAAACTGACGCATGTTAATTATTGATATTTTGCTGAAGGTAACTTAGCTATTCTAATCATTCATTGCTTAAGCCAGAACTTGTTTGCATGTAACTAAGTCTACTAAAAAGCAGCTTCATGCAATGTTCTATATTGCCACTCAATTCTATGAAAAAAATTTAATAGCGACTTTTTTCCTATAGTATAAAACAAGAAAATATTCGAAATATGTTGGTTATTTAGTCATAGAAAATATAATTTTCTATATATCCTTCGGCCTTTAAAAATAGTAAATCGAAAAAGAAATCATAAATTGACGATAAAACAAAAATTTATGACAAAGCTATTGTGGAAATATTGCTATAAGTAGAATTTTCAGGTTAAAATAAAAACATTTCACATATTATAAATAGAACTGGCGGTATTCATTTTTTAAATTTTATCTCAATTTTTGCCATAATCTAATTTAAAATTTTTTTATGCGAAAATATTTTGGAATCGATTTCCTAATGGAAGCAGTTAGAGCAAAAAGTAATTAAAATAATCGTATTTTTAATCTCGACGTATTAAAAACTGTAAATTTCACAAACTTATAAAACACTGAGAAGGATAAAATTATTTTAAGTACTAGTCAAATTTATTGCATAACGTAATGAATGTTGTAATTCATTGTTTTTAATGGTAAAATTAAAAACTGCAGTAGAAAATATACGCAATTCATATGTCAAAACATATTTTACAGAAAACTTTATGTACGGAGATAAATAAAAATATGTAACGTTTCAAAATTACATACATATATGTAATGAGGACAAAATAAAACTTATTTTCCCAAAGATTTGTATATATTGGAATATATATATATATAAGGATTAGCTTGGAGAATATGCATAAGGATATTTAGCTGGTTTCATATATGTATATATATATATATATATATATATATAAATTGGAGAAAATTAAGCGATACGACAGGTAGACAGATATATATATATATATATATATATATATATATATATATATATATTTACATGATTTAAAAGAATAATCTAATGTCATCATTTTGATTCTGTATTTATTATCAGTTTAAGTTCAACTTTGCATCACCTAGCGAGGGCATGCAATAAATCGTATACATATCTATTAGGAACTCTCAAATATTGTCCAGAATATGCTGTGAATAGTATTAGAACTGTGGCTAATTTACTTCAGAGTCTGCAACGCTATCTCTTGTACCACCCGATATGCATATCACAGGCAAGTGTATGTCAGTCACCAACTAATATATTTAGCAAGCTTTTTCTTCTGCTGGAAACTATTTAAAATTTCTTGAGACAAAAAACCTTAATTAGGCACACCGGATCTGACATTAGACAACAATGACCTTGCTACTTGTAGAAACTTTATTAAATTTAAGTGTGATGGCAGTATTTCGATTATTCATCGTGCAGTCCACATTTTGTTCTTTAATTGTGTAAATCGTCAAATTATAACATTCACCCAATCGCGGTGTGGTGTCCAATAAATAGTGTCAGATACGAGGAGGCTAGTTGGAATATTAGTTCGCAAGAGAGGCTACATATGCTCCAACTAAAGAGAAGGCTAATCAAAAATATAGATTGGTATATTACTCAAACGTAAGTGATATGTGCGGCGGTGTGGCGCAGTGGATATAATCCAAAATTGCGAATCAAATGTGCCTCTGATGCAGCTTCGTTATCGGCTAAATTCGGGACAGTACTCGACGAGTTTCCAATATTGCATGAATTGCTTTTGTTACTTTACGCAGTACTTCATTTGCACTAATATATATAATGTGTTTTCTGTTTATGTCAGGCGCACATAATTGAATTAAATAATTGCTATCATCACCTAAAAATTAATTGATCGCATAATTACACATTATCTTTCAGACTTTAATGGGAGTTTGCAGGAGGATGAAGGATAAGTTATTTTTAGTGCCAAAGAATACCTTGATCACAAAGCTGAAATTATAGACAGAAAACATACTCCATTAATGTACTTTGAAAAGGCATGCACTATTCGACGCCTTCAGAGTGACGAGTACATTTATTCCAAAGGGAATTCAATTTCGATTTTTCTAGTGCAAAATATTCTTTAATGCAAAATTTGTTGTATGCCTTATGTATTCGATTAGCTTTTGTCAAACGGTCGGAGGTCGAATTTCATTTGCTAACTAATGCATAGTTTATAATATTTATAAATCATATATATCCGACCATTGTACTTTTATTTAAATTTATTTGAATTTGTTCGTAAATTTCGCTGGCCTGAAGAAATACTGTACCCAGACGACAAAATACGATTTTAAATAGTGATAGTCTTAATAGGTTTTTAGGAATAATTATAGTAAAAATTACATTATAAGACTGTCGATAATGCATCGCAATTTTGCTTCTGAAACTCAACTATATTAAATTTAAAGTAGGACAAGGGCTTATGGATTGTGCTGCTTACTATGTGTAACTTTTGCTCTATTTCCGTGAAAGGCTAGCTGTAAACCAAATAGATAGAAAATCCTTATAATTGAATTTGCTGAAAATGAACCGAGACATGAAATTATAAATGAAACGTTGGCAAAATTGTTTTAAGCTCTATTTGAAATAAGCATTAATGCTGAGAATAAAAGATTGCACGATTGAGAATTGTAAACATGCTCCAGCAAAATACCAGGAATATTGGGTTAGAATTAGTTAATATGATGATTCACAAATATAATAAACTGCAGTCAATTTTGGTATTATTCGCAGTAACATCCTACAAAATTTCATCGCTTATTTAGTGTAATCGATCTACATACGTAGAATAACACTTATTAATGAAATGTTAAATTAAGTGTCGCCTTTTCCTATAATATTATTAGGAAATTTTCATAATTTTCTAAGCTGATGTTCATTTGTTTTAACTTAATATTTTAGTTAAGCAGGTCAAATTTATAAATTTCTACTAATTAACATAGGTATTACTTCACCACTATTGGATTTATACGTCTTTCCCGCCCTATTCAGTAATTGCATAATTTTCTGCTGTCAGTATAGAACATTTAGCCGATCACTTTTGTTTCGAAAACTCTTTTATTGTTAATTGTATCAGTTTCTTGCTTGGAAATTTTGGCATTAGATTAAGAATGCATATTTTAACAGCCCGCTTGCCGGCTCAAATATGGGGAAGTTATAAAAGTAGTTGCAAATCATAAAAAAACATTAACTGTGTGAGCGGTGAACACAATAACTTTAGTTGCGATTGCAATCTTGATGTAAAAACTAGTGTCATTATATATATATATATATATATATATATATATATATATATATTCTTATAATTAGGAAAACAACACAAGTAACAAAGTGGATAAAGGCCATTTATTTCGTGAATACTAAACATCTCTTATACAATCATACATATTTATACATTTTGGGTTGTCAATTGGTTATGTTATACATACTTGATACCGAATATATAGTGGTTAAAGGGCGTAATACCGGCTCCTACTGATGAGTCGCCAGTAAGCACGAAACGAATGTGCATGAGATTATACTTTCCGTTCATGCTGCCTTTGGTTTATCCTTCTGGTCACAACTGAACTAATTTGTTACTAGGTTCGCAAAACCTAATACATACTTGCATATATATTAGTTCTTCGCAACAAACAGTATTTAATTGGTTATGTTATTGGTGACAAATCTGACTCGTTATTACTGCTGTTTCTGGTTTTGACTAGTAGGTGAGTGTGTATGCGTTTGTGTTTGTGTTGTGTATGTGTGTTTGCATGTAAAGGTCATTCTCGCAGTATTGCGAAGTGATGTCTGAGATCTTGTCATTATTGTTTTGATAACTTGAGAGTTAGCCATTTGTGCAAATTGTTCACTGTTATCTATACAAGTGCTATTTTTCCCAGTATAGTTAATCGTTTCACCCCGCTGCGCAAGGGTGCTATTTTCGCTTGGTAACAACGCTAATGTTGATTGTCGTGTTAAACGCTCACACTGTTTGGAGACTTCTGTCATCGTATGCGCCTCTGTTATCTCAACTTCACCTTGTTGCCTCGTATGCGCCTCTGTTATCTCAACTTCACCTTGTTGCCAATCCGATTGTACGTTTGTTGATTCTAGTCGAGGGCCTGTTGGTTCTTGGCTGGATACTAGTAGATTGTTGTTGAATTTTGTTATCCTTGGCCAGTCGATAAGGATATCATGTTGATGAAACTTTTGAATGTTAAGGTCGGGTGCTTGTTGTTTTATGTAAAGTGCTTCGTAGATGAATAATAATTTTTCGGATTTTGCTTTATGTAGAATTGTGAAATAGGTCGAATTGACAGGGTGCCCCGTTGCCAATATATGATCGGAAATAGCTGATTTTATATATATATATATATATATATATATATATATATATATATATATATATATATATCAGTGGACTGGTTTAATATCAACACAACCTCAATTTGAATAAGTGGAAAATCTTTTCTTTAGCAGTTACGTGGCCATATCTACGAGCATATCTCACATAACAATTACCGACGTTTCACTAGGTAAGCATGTTACATGTATATATATATATATATATATATATATATATATATATATAGATGCTTGTAATATTATTGTTTTTCAATCAAATATAATTGCTTAGACATGTACGTTTATATAAATAAGAGTACGCTAATCATGCGAAAATTGTTAGCGTTGCGCCAAATAATCCTGAATTATGTATGTGCGTATGCAGATTTTTACATGTAAAAAGTTCAATAAACTATAACTTTTTGCACGTTTACGATCTCCAAAGTGAAAATACAATGAAAGCATGCAAATTACATTTGTTTGAGACATACTAATTTCTAACTTCTTATTATATTTTATATCATAATATAAAGTATACAAATTTAATTGATGATGGACCACTTTGAGAATCTATAATAATAGAGTTCTCAATTAAATCCCTGGCGTTAAGTATTAGATACGGTCTAGGAATATGTACGCGTGTAGGGGTAAAATAATCGGCACATAACATGTAATCGCCGAATAACGGTTCGAATATAAATACTAATAGGTGATGTTTATGGATTATAGCAAGGAATACAATGCCTTCTTTATCCATCTGCAGAAATTTTGCCTTAGATGTGCACAGCCTTTCTATGTGTAAATGATTTGATCAAATAAAGACTTATGGTCATTCTTCTGTGATGTGATGACGAATTTTCACACAATCTGCATTTAAATTGGTCACAATGATCGACTTTCAGTATATAAGGAGAACGTCGAACAATATTACTTATACAAGGATGTATGGAATAAATGTATAGATATTCTTTACAGTTTATATGAGGCGTTCGTAAATACCTATAATTGGTCGTGAACATAATCTCGTCACAGGGTCAACCATAGCACGCTGCGTCGGCAACGTTTCGAAAAAATCTAATAATATTATTTAGTACGGAATATAAACGACCTGAACTGTGCACAAAAATGCACGTCTTAATTCGAACGAACCTCAAAAATACACTAGATCTTCTGATAAAATGCTTTAAATAATATTGGAGAGCTTGAACTAAACACTAATTTTTATGGTATCTAACTAGTTGTCGAGCTACATAGCAAAATTACCGTCAGTCACAGGCTGTTCGACGACTGGTTAGATACGAATGAATTGATGCTTACATAAAGAATTCATTAAATACAGTTTGCAAGCTTGAAGTAAAAACCAGTCCCATTTACAGTAATTTGACTATAATTAATAAATGGACAACGCAGGAAATTTTCTAATTCTAATTCTAAAGCACATAGATTTGATTTAAATGAAACTTTTAAAAAACCTCACAAATAATCACTTCTTAATTACCTGAAATTTTGTTTTTATGTGTCAGCTACCTAATTTATACCTTGAATTATTCATGAAAATCTCTTATTGCATATTAGAAAAAAATTTCAAACTTAATAGTAACATTTTATCATCACATAGATCAATGTTAAATTAAAAAAAAACAATAATAAGATACTGCACGTTATTGTGATACTGATAATTGAAGGAGATTCAGGTTAAAAAGTATACAATTATGTGTGGTATTTCCCAGAAAATGAATAAACATTCAATTTCCTTGAGGTTTCCTAAATGGAAGCCTATGCCTTTTAGTTATTTATAATGAATTTTTTACGAATTCAAAGTTCGAATTGAAAACCTCATATTTCAATTCTAAACTTAAGAAGAAAACGTGGATTTGGCTAAACGAACATCCATAAGTGATCCTGTAAAGAATTTGTCAGAATAGCTCTTATGGTAAAGGTCCTAAGGTTGTTTTTTTTCTAAAATTATGTAATAAAAACCAATAAAGCGGTCACCTATTCAAAATGGCGAAAATTTGTACGAGGATAATCATTTTTTATTATGATTAACGGTATTAATTTATTATTATTATTATTATTATTATTATTATTATTATTATTATTATTATTATTATTATTATTATTATTATTATTATTATTATTAAAAGTATTATTATTATTCGCATAAAATATCATTCTTGTACTATTAAAATGATTCTTAACATCGTTATTATTGCTGCTATTATTTTTATGTTAAATATTATTATTGCTATTACTGATCTTCTAAGAATAAAAATTGCTATTCATATCATTGTAATTAGACCTTTGATTGAATTTATTAATATTTTAATATTTCGGTAAGCGCAATACGCATGGCGACTTTAAACAAATAAAAGATATAAATAAAAATATCAATAATTATTTAAATATTAAAAGTTTTTCTAAAGCATTTCATCATATAATAAAAATAGCGATGCAAACCTGACTGAAGTAAAGAATGGATTGTATTAGCATGATTATTTTGTTTTTATGTCGACAACAATTATAATTGTTATTGTGAGTTCAAAAATATGGTGAGATTTATAGATGTAAGATAAGATTTCAGAATATAATACTAAATTGCTTGGTATATTTCAATTCTAAAGCGGCATTCCACGATACGTAATTTGATCATAACATTTTAGAAACATGAATTTAATTGAAAGTATAATAATAATAATAATAATAATAATAATAATAATAATAATAATAATAATAATAATAATATTATTAATAATATTAATAATAATGATTTAACTAATTCTTTCAATGGGGAATAACTAATATTTTACGCCAATTCTTACACATATTACCATAGAACAGACGAAATATTGCTCAATTTTAAAATTAAAATATTCCGTGAGTAATAATGTCTCTAACAAAACTGTTGAAATATGTGATTATACGAGCAAAATATGCATTACATTTAAAAGTAGAACAACAAAGAATATCATAAATTAATAATTTACCTTGATAATGATGATACAAAATACAGAGATTTTAAACGATTCTGTTAAAGGAACTTAAAACAATACTATAATAATCACTGTGATGATGTAGATTTAAATACATGCATTTATTAAATGATAACATTTCAATGCTGCTTCTCCTTTATTAATTACGCCAATGCCTACACTAATTACCATAGAACAGACGAAATATTGCCCGAATGTAAAATTGAAATATATTTTGAATAATAATATACGTAAGAAAACTGTTAGAATATTTGTTTATGCGGACAAAATATGCATTAAATTTAAAACTAAAGTCAAAAGGAAGAGCATAAATTAATATTTAACCACGATAATAATAATAATGCATAAATAACTTTTAAAATGATAACGCAAAAGGAAATTAAAACTATTCTAAGATGATCGCTGTTTTGGTGTAGATTTAAACTCGATTACAATAAAATTAAAGCGGCTTACGAGCTGGCTGCATTTAATAAATAACAAAATTTAAATGCAGCTATTCCTTTATTAATTTTGTTGAGTTTGACCTAATATTTTATTAAACTGCAAATTTCACACTCCACGAAAATATTATTAGTAACTGCAATGTGTATAGCAGGGCATTCTAATTAATTTAATTTAAAAATGACGTTTTGAACGAAGAAGATACACGTAAATGTGATTCGGATCATTATCTGGTGCAAACATGAAGATAATTTAAAAAATATCAACCGCTACTAACCTACTGAATAACAGGTTCTTTTACGGTTGTCGAAAGGGAGTAAATTTCGTTTGATTTGAAATGAGTATAATGGCGTTATGTATTAATGTTCTATACATATAATCGCTCGTTATATTAATAAACATTATGTTGATACTGTTGTCGGGAATTAGAAAACAGATTGTTTAGATTGGAAATGTTACTTTTCAAGATGCTTATGTAATCGCTTAAACATATGCTATAAAATTTAGTGGCCTTGCCGGTTTTACTTAGAATACTAATATACGCAGTATGTTTTAAAATGCATCGACATCAGTCGACTTTTTTGGTTATGAACAATCTCAAGGTATCAACTTAAATACCATTAATATTAATTCAATATGTTGAACATATAAATTTAAGCTACCTCCATTCTGTTCGGCGGGCTTCCTAACAGGTGGCCTTCCCAGCTACAAATGTTAGATATGGTCCAGTCAAACAATCAATAGAAACACGATGTTGCACTAAATTGGTATGTTGAGGTTCTGGTTTGAAAATAATTTTAACATAAAATATTTCAATCAAATTTCATAAAGTGTTTTACGACTAACGTGTGTCACGCGGAGCGCTCACGTGTCTACTGTACAAACCGTTGTTTGAAATCATATTTGATGCATCCATAATACAAGGCCACATAAGTGAATTTCTTATGAATGGATCGTCTATTAATTGGTGTGCTTCTCTACTGGCATTATGCGTTACAGCTTCGAAATTACGTGTAGAACAAAAGCAACAGAAGCACGCTGATTACCTTTATCAGTTATGTTCTGCTTTTCAGTTTCTTTGCGAAACGTAATCTGCTGAGCTGTGTATGGTTGCAGCGTCTCCGACTCTTTGCTAATACTACCATCACGAGCTTGGCAACGTGAGCTGAACGATACAATACACTGGGAATCGGTATTGCGTCGGTGTTTTATGCTGTATAATAATTTCCTAACGCTCTTCTTGCTTTCACATTCATTATTCTCTAAGCTGACATTTCCCAGTTCAGATTTGTCTGCAAGCAATTCTTGGCGGTCGCAGTCGTTAAAGGAACAGCACATTGATTTGTTTCTGCACTTGTCTGATTTTCGGCTTTGAACTGGGAGGCTTTTGCGAGCGAGCAAATTTCCTTTTGGTTGCGGGCAATAGAAGAATTGTACCTGCCGCATTGCATGCTTTTGACACTCCGGAACAGCTTCTCTTAATTTAAATGTTGCTATTTCACTATTATTTAACGACGTGCATGTGAGTTGATCAGTAGAAGTTTTGTCCATCCCAGATGATCCGATTCCTGTGTCAGTTTCGATGGAGCTGGATGACAACGAGGTGCCGATTAGAGTAGATGAATTCAAATGAGCACTATTTAACTTGAAAAGGGCTAGGTTTTCTTGGCTTAACTTTTGCTGGTAGGGGATAATTCCCACCTGCTGATTGATCATCTGCTGATTAGCATCATTTCTACCTAGTAATGTACTCGTTAAACGATCCTGCCTAGTTATATTATAATCCTTATTAAGTGGCGTTTTGTTTGACATTGAGCTTAACGTAGGTCGCTTAAGATCAGATTCGCATTTGAAGCACAAATTTAAAGCAACGTTTCCTAATGCGGGTTGTTCCGTGCTCGGTAGTTGCGACGGTTGCCTGTGGAACTGTTTTTGGCATTGGTATGTATGTTTGGAATGCCCCTGGTATCGCTGCACTTCAAATATGCGATAACAATGTGAGCACAAAGACCAATTAGAATTTCTTGCCTCCTTGCCTATTTTTTTGGCTGTTTCAAAATTTGATTTCTCAGTTCTAGATGACGCATTGTGAAAAGTCTCGTCATTTTCCGGACGTTGTGCAGAATTTGCTAAGGGATAAAGCATGGGTGGATTGTCCACAGAAAAACGATACATATTTCTGCTTAGTTGGCTGTCTGTTAATCTTAAGTTTGGCTGATTGAGGCTGTACCGCAGTTTGGCCAGATTATATGAACATTTGTCCAAACTAAGATCTTTTCCAATTTTAAAAATTGCAGCCACATTTTTCGACGCTGCAAATGGTGCCTCGTGAGCGCTGGAACAGGCGTTGGTCTTAAATTCATTTCGTGCTTCTGGAATACGAGAAACAGTTGCCATTATTGAGGCCATGTCGGGAATAATTGTTGAATTTCCATAAAATCGCTTATTTATTGAATGGTGGTCGTTGCTGGCGAATAAACCTTTTGGGGAACTCCTTCTTGATGTTTTACTATTATCAATGGCATGCTTTCTTGAGGTATTTCGAAGCTGTCTGGCGTTAATATTTTCGCTACATTTACGTTTATCTTCATTGTCTTCGGAGAATTGATAACTTGGTTCATTTAAAACTCCACAATCTCGACGTGTACCAGCATCGACCTCTGCATCCGTTTGGCTTTTATAATCTATGTGAACACATTCGCCATCTACCAGCGCTCTATTATCCACACAATTCAACGTTGAATAAGGCATATTTTGACTATTTCCAGAGTCTGAAATTAGCCGTGTAGGCTGCATTTGCTGTGTCATGCTTAAAGCCGTCTGATTTGTTTTCGTTTGTGGATCAATGCCCATTAATTCAGACGACTGAGTGTATTCCGACGAAGTTGCATGAAAATTCGTGCAAGGCTCGCACAATTCTGCTCCAGCTGTGTAGCACTTTGTGAGCGGAGTGCATTCGCTGAAATCGTCATTTAAAGCGTTTGTGCTTTCACGTTTGGCTGAGCCAAAAACGTGCAGGAATTGCCTACGACGTTCTTCTGAATGGTCTTTATTGGACATATTTCCTTAGCTCGTGTATGTATTCAAGTATTATATATATGCAACAAGGCTTGTGTAAGCATTTCGTAGAACGCTTATTATTTTCTAGGAGAATTGTCTGTTTATAAATTTCAAAACATATTGCTTAATTGTTAAATATGACGATTCCGGTTCTTCTCTCGCAGTCAAATGCAAATTACAAATATTTAGGCAGGTAATGTAAAATTGAGTAGAATAAGAAAATTTTTATCCATAATCTAGACAGGACCAATGATAATTCTTGCCAAGTCCATAGAGTTAGAATTCATTTAACTATTTTATTAATGATCGTGTTGTAGCAGAACATCTGTTGAATCACCATGTTGCATATTTATCATTTAATTGAATGTACAACTAGATACTGTAAAGTTACAAATATAAAAAAATCTAGCAAACAATCTCCAGAAAGGTAAATTGTATTTTCCATAATCTTGTAATTCATATACTTAAAATATTACATAAATTCTCGTAAAGTTACTTAAGTTATGCTATATTTTAAAATTATTTAGCGGAATTATACTCAAAATTTAGCAATAACAAGAATACATTTTGTCAGTATAAACTAAGAATTGTATAGTGTAGAAAAGGCAATTCATCCAGTAGACCAGTTTCGTCCTTTTTGGGAACTCATCATGTACCGGATATAATTTGCCGTGGACAGGACTCCAACCCAAGTTCCCAATAAGGACGAAACCGGTATACTGGAATCTACATTTAATATAAAAAATATTTACGATCTAATTTCTTTTGATAGGACAGCTGTTTCTATTTGTCTATTATTAAGCACTACCAATCTGGGATGTTTTATTAACAATAAACAACAAATTTTCAATCATTATTGGCTTAGCTGAATATAATACGCAAAGTTATTAATAGCTTATTTCCTTATTTTAAATTATAAAAATTAGTGATTTTTTCATGTCACTCCTTTTAGCTACAGGACGATGGCACAATTAAAGTGTCATGCATGTTGAGTTCTGTTTGCCTGCCAAAACTTGAAAGTGGGCGCTCCGAAGTGAATACCAAGATATAACTGATGTAAACAACGAATCGAGCTTCTCAAAAAACTTTAAAACTGAAAATTTATCTAAAATACAATTATGACATGATGTATCTTTAGAATCAGAGATTTATCACACATGAACACACTTCATTTTCCCATAAACACTAGCACATACGCATATATATATATATATATATATATATATATATATATATATATATATATATATATATATATATATATATATATATATTGTTCAGATTCGCCTTCGCTCCTACTTGTCAAATGAGCTAAATCGAAAGCTATTCCAGAATAGTACAGAAGAAACGATTTTCGGAATTTTTCAGATAGAGGACAGTATATTATTTAAATTGTAACACCTACTGTTCATTCTAATATAATAAAACTGTAGTTATAACATAATGCAAAAGAGTGAAGCATTTTTGTTTGCCTAAATGCTTGTAGACTAACTTTGATGCTGTTTAATATACATATTATTAAAGTTTACTAATTAAATTGTATAGACATTCCAAATATTAATGCTAAAAGGGAACCCGCTGTGGGTATTCGTACAGAAGATAAGTAACCGGTGTATATTCATCTACGATAGAAAAGTGACGAGGCAATGGAACGTACACAATAAATTTATTGTGTTACATTCGCTTTTGCGTATTTTGCGACTTTCAAAGATTTGAATACATCCGCCATCGAACTGCTTCCACATAATTTGGAAGACAAATGCCTTTGTAAGCTGCATCCTGCATTATCTATAATTGAAAATTTATTTGTTTTCAATTTTAGTTCGGCTGATGTTCCGGGCACTTGGCGACATAGATTGTGTAAACTTAGATTCACATTGCGCGTACATCCACTAATGAACGTGCATTTCAATGAGAAAATGCGCCAACAAATTGAAAACCTCAATTTAAATAATTGTCAGATATGTGAATAAGCTCTGCTAATTGGTAATTATTTCATTTCAATAGACGTTATATTCAAAAATGAATAAACATCATAAAATTTATCGAGCACCAGCTTTTTCATGATGATGTCCTAGTCTCATGCAAAATATTGTTAACTGATGATCTTTTAATCTTATTATACTGGAAATTTATGGGTACCTTATTTTGCCATAAGCCGTTAAAAATGTTTATGTATATAAACTACAGAAATGGTTACATAATGTTTTGAAGCCTAAAGAAATTCCACATAGTGTTCTTCTTAATGAATGGAAAACCAATAAAATTAGTTGGTTTATGACAAACATTTGCTTATAGTTTGCGGTACGTTTAGCCTGATGGTCCATATCGCAGACTGTAGCAATTTCATTGTAATTGTTTATTATATGTTGCGCACCTAGTAGCATATTAGTTCAAATAGAACCAGAGAGATAAGTCAAAGTCAGCATGAGCAAAATGTTTAATCTCATGTGCAAATACGTTTCGTGCTTATTAGCGACGTATCAGTTCCGTCAACGGCAAATTCTGGACATTAATTTAAGAGTTCTCAATAAATTCGAAGCCGGTTTACCTATTGGATGGCCTTGCCAGCTGATGCAATTTCGAATTAACACTTAAAACGTATATATATATATATATATATATATATATATATATATATATATATATATATATATATATATATATATACTTATTAACAATTTTTATTGGATGTGAGCATTTCTCATTTAAGCGCTTTGTAACCTTTGGGGTTAAAACTGATCCTGAGTATTTTTCCTGGATTTTTCAATAAAATCTCGTACAGTGTTTGATACAATAAAAATAATTGACCATTATACCGCGATATTTTTTATTTATGGAAGCAACTTACTATCAAAGACGGGGATAAAAACTGAGAAATAACAATACGGAAATCCACCTCTTATCGAAGGACCGTCTCTCCTCTCTCTCTCTCTCTCTCTCTCTCTATATATATATATATATATATATATATATATATGGAAAAAACGGAAACCAATCACTACGTGCGTCACATCCAGTTCAAGCTTAATGCCTGAACATGATTATTTTGCTTGCATAACCATTGCAATATATATAAATATATATATACATATAAATATATATATATATCATTTTTAAGGAAAATTAAGTATTTAATAACTTTAGGTAATAATCGGTATAAAACGAAATCAGTGAACAAGTGATTAAAATCTTTCCGTTATACAAATTCTGAGTTTTTATTTTATGACTTCCAGAATTATTATATTTATTTGCACCTTTTATACATTTATTAAATTCACTGAGCTTGATATGAACACTACCCATACTATGTACATATGTAAATAAAAATTAAGCATTGTTTTACGGAGCGAAACAGTTCCTCCAGTATGTAAGTTACGTCGTTATTGGGAACTCGTCGATTACTATCCACAATTTTTCCGCGAATACGACTTCAACTGATGCATAAAATCTTCAGAGTTTGCGTAAATAAACACTGCACCGCTCTCGGTGCCTTCATTACGAATATTTTTGTCATTGATTAAATTATGTTTATGGCAATTATTTCCTACGGGTGAGCCTATTTGAAATCAGTTTACCACATGAAGATCTCACTAACCACCCGAATTCGTCATTATACAATTGACATTATGTTATTTGTTGAAATTATATTGAATTAATGAATAATGGGAGGGTTTTGCAATGTACATATTAACTATTTAAACAAATTTCGGCTATATTTTGATCTCGTCAATTAATATATAGAATTTTCCACAGACGGTGCCAGAACTGGGGCTCATTAGATTCGGGGTCTCAGATTCGATCTACCTTGACAGTTTTGTGGCATACTGGAAACAAATTAATGTCATATACTAACTAGAATCAGATAGCTGATTGAATGGCGAATAACAGTGATACCTGGCATTGTTTTTATGTCAGGCTACTCGATATTTGCTACCAATAACAAATATGGTCACAGTCAACATTATCTCATTTAAATAAAGTACACATGGTTGCTATACGAAACGTGGCTAAAGACTGTGATTGCGTTATTCTTTCATGACGAAGATATCCAATATTCGACATGATATAAGGGCCACATATGCCAAGCACAAACAACTGAGCCTAGCTGGAACACAGACATCTAGATAGTAAGCTTTACAGAAAATGTACAAACATGTTACTCCATTGAGATTAATTGATTCATTGACAATTACGTCAATTCATTAATTAGAATAATGTTTTTCCGCTCTATTAAAGACGGTAAAACGTCGCTTGAGGATGCACTTTTTGAAAAATTCCTTTGCAATTTTTTAAATGTTTGACACATTAAACATTACCTACTTGTTGGATGTGTTCATCTGATGGTAGGACATTATTTAATAATGTCCTTTTACTTGAAACACTTAAGTTTGTTATTCATAATGTATTGACTAATATACTAAATATTATATCAAAGTTAGCTCAGTTGGACAGATTGCGGTATTCGTGTTTTTCACTTATTCAATTTCATTTTGAAGGCGATCCATATAGACTAAATTATTGTTTAAATGTAGTTTCAGCTTTGGCCCTTATCTAGGCCGATATACTTTTGTGTGTATATCGGAACGAAATAACACTGAACTACTATTGGAAGTGAAAGTATACAATCGCTATGTTGATGATACAATTTTGATCTACAATAGCCATGTTTATGCAGAACTGCTTAATTAATTCAAGGTATTACATCCGAATTTCCGATTAATTAATTTGTACAAAGAGAATGAGGTGCTGTTTAAACGTTGAATTGATGGCAATTTGAACAGATCGGCCATACACCAGAAAACATGAGGAAAGCAAGGTTTAAATTTTAACAGCCACCACTCATTATTAAGATTTATAAGAACCCAGTGTATGCTTACCTATAATAAAAATTTTAAGAGGCAATGCATCGCATGTAAGATGGATTGCGTTTCGCATTGGTGTTCACATTATTTGCAGCTGCCTTAGTTTGGATTACATCCATCCTCAACCAAATCTACCTTGTGTACACGACAAGGTTTCAGGGAAATATTGAAAAATTGAAAGTGAAATTATATCTAGGATTAATCCTCTAAAGACTGTGCAGTAAAATATTGAATTCACATATTTCGGGGCACAAAATAAAATTTTTGTTGCATGTACATTTAATACTAAATATGCCATGTATTAATAATATACGAAACGCCAAATAAACGCTTTTGAATTTTAATAAAGGCTAGGTATGTAGGTATGCTTCTTTATTTAAAGGCTAATCTAATTCACAGGGGTTGCCCAGAGCTGTGAAAGTAGAAACGACTTGGACATGCACGGTCATTGCAATGGGACTCTCTAAGTCTCATGTTAAGCTGTGTTTCGTTGTTTTATTTTCTTGAAATTTGTGAAAGAATACATTTTTGAACTATTTATGTGAAACGTAATTTATATTTAAACAAAATTAATTCTCGTAGTATATTTTTTCATAAAAAGTAGAGCGAAAGCGTTTCTTTTCTATTTGTATGTTCTGTAAATTGGTATCTTAAAAAAAATTTTTCGAATTTTAAAAACATCTTTATCAGGGGCTGCACAAAATGCAATCCTACGTAATCTGCACACAAAAAATGTAGCGACCAAAAGGCAAAACCGACAGGCGCAAGAAAAGCAAGCGCATAATTGCGTAAGAGGGTTCAGTTAAATACCAAATGTCAAAGTGGCAGAACAACAGGCGTAGTCAGTAAAACAAGGCAATCGAAGGCACTGGATTAAAATGCAGAAGGCCGCAAGAAATACTCCAATGAACTACCAATTCTAGCTTTTATACACGCGCCCACAAATGCACATACAACACAGAACATAAACACGCAATAAATACTATATATGTATGTTTAAGTGACATTTTTTTATAATTGAAACAATTTAAACATATTCGAGCTCATTATTAATAAAATCCAGGTGCAGATTAGCCAATCCAATAAAATATATTCTGCTCGAGAATAGACCAAATTTAAGTCTATACGGTAAAAATAAATTTTATTTTCGGATAAGATCTGTGGATACTACGAAAAAGTAAATAATTGATAAGTGAATAAATAAATAAATAAAAATAAATAAATAACATTAAATAAATAAGTAAATATAAATAAATAAATAAATAAATAAATGTTGTTTTAAACAAAACATTACAGAAGTAAAAGTATTTTATCGAATAGATCATGATCATTCGTATTGGGATGTCGTCAAGTGCTTGACAAAATTTACTCCGACATGGCCTCGAACCTAGAAACATATTCTTCGGTATCTTGCCATTATTCTCTGTGGCGATCCTACCACACAATAGACGCAATTTGCAGATATACATCAACTTGTGCTTCCTCTAGCCTATCCGTCAGGCTGTGCCAACTCAAAATTCTAACTAGCACTCATATAATTTACTATAGAACAGACACTATGTCAGAAGGAAAACGATAGTTTATATATATATATATATATATATATATATATATATATATATAAACTTGATATTACAATCCAGTGGAGTTCTCACGAACAAATACTGTATATACTTATATATATATATATATATATATATATATATATATATATATATATATATATATATATATATATATGGAATGAAGCACTATACTTTATGTTAAGTTATGCATGTTTTATTACACAGTTATGGAAATTTTAATAGTTTCTGCTATAGAATTCAAAATTGACCGGTTTTTCTGACATTTTTCAAAGGATAAATGTATCAGCCATATAATTTCTTTTTGCAGGCGAACTTTTGTATTGATCATAATACATTTCCCAAAGGCACAATTAAGAAAGTGTTGCAATTTAATTTTTAACAGCTCTATAAGTATAGCTAAAATATTACTTACATCAATTCGATGATAATCTTAAAAAAGCGCATTTATGCACAGTTAAAAACACTTTTGGATGAAAATAAAGCCTAACGTTTCTTGTATATGCCAAAATATATCCTTTAAGAATTAAGTTTTACAATATTTGAATGGTTTTCGTGATTATAAACTATTGTGGCAAAAATAAAAGTCAATCACGAAACATATTATCTTAAATTTACATACTGCATGACATTTGTAAATGTCCCCATTTTTGTCTGCCAAATTCGCTTTTATGCATTTTTTACTGAACGAATGAATTTTGACGTATTGCGTAACGAAAAATGATGCTATTAAATACAGTTTTCCCAACATAGCTTAAGATTTGTGTTTTATGTTCGCGAGAAACTTGTCCTTATATATTGATTAACACATAAAATATTAAAGATAAAGTTTTACATGACATACAAGGTTCGTGAACGCGTTGAAATGTCTACCGACAAAACTACGATAGTTATTTTAAGTTCATCTTATTTCGTAACAGGTGAGCATACATCCTCAATGAACACGAAATAAGGAATAGTTAGCGTAAGATATTTTAATCGGTTTATTTTAACAACATTCCTAGAACGCTTATGAAAATTTCTAGCCCTAAATTCGTAACACTATTTTCTACGTTAGACGTGACAAAAAAATAAGACAATTTTGGTTAAAGATATTGTTGAATGAAAAGTGTAAGCTTCAAAAAATTGTTTTCAGTTGCACATACAGACAAAATTGTCTGCAGCCGAACTGAATTTGGAATAACCATTGGTACATGCATAGCTTCTGAAGTAAAGAATTTGTTTACTCTAGATTTTATCAGAATCTAAATTTAAAATACATATCTGCCGACCATGTGGTACGCAGCACAATTTTTCAATCCAAAATTCGCAGCCGAATAAGTGGAGGTGGGATCAAATTTAGTCAGTGAATTTTTCAGACTGAAAAATGGCACAGACTGTAATCATTGTTCAACATTTTGCTCTATAAATGAATAATGTTTATCAACAACCGTGCAGTCAATGTTTTTGCAATTGCATAACATATACACTTTTAGTGAAAGCTGCTTAAAATTTATGTTTATGACAGCATAGAAAAATTTCGTCCAACATATCCAGTTATGCACAATGTGTGCATGGCTACTATAAGTGACAACCGCACATTACGATTTGATCTTCGTTAGTCAATTGGTCTTTGAGACGACGATATTAGTTCGAAACTCATCAGTCAATGTGACTAACGGTATATTTGTTATTCTGTGCGACTCGTTAGGCACACTGAGATGATTGTCTATTTACAGGTCGAAACGTTGATTTAAAGAATTTTTTATCCCTAACCACACAATCAATGATTGGTTAATTGTTTTGTTTATTAAAATATGGCGGAAGATGCTAAATGTTTTTATTTCGTGACTGTATAGCAATTGTGCAGCCACTTTTACAACTAGTACAATGTATGCGATCACAGAAGGTCGTAGATATAATCAACCTGTTGTTTTTCTCCAGTTTAAAAACCGGATTAGAGGAATTTTATCACGATGCGCGTAATTATAGATAATTTAATTGCATATATTTTGTTAGCTTGGTGAAAACTGCAAACACTATATTTGTAAATGAATAGAATTCTAAAGCCGATATTGCCCGTCATGGACAGTAGATTCTAATTTACAATGAGTGAGGGCCACATATCTGATTTAACTAACGTCAGATTTGATTTAATGGTGAATACTACCGCTCTTCCCATTTGCGCACAGCTGGCAGCTGAAGTATTTTTGTATCAAATAGAACAAACCGACCTATATCATATAATCGAACAATGCACGTTATATTAAAACTGCTGGTAATCACTTAAATAATCTATTACAGGCTGACATAGCTGTCGCAGGTACCAAATTCAAACGAACAGACGTCAAAGGAAATGGAATTTATTTTCTCAACATCAAACTGATTTGAGAGAGCAAAGGCAGCTTGGGAGTATCCACGCACAGGAAATCTATGTTTAAGTGGCAACGCATAAATAGCAAAATCAGCATCTAAAATTTAAAAAAAGGAACCTGGTAAATGGCATTGGTAATAAAGTTACTAATATATTCATTGAGAAATAGGTCGAGGAAGGGTTGTAATTTGGGAGGCGGTCTTATAAACGAACTTTTCCCATGATACATTTTGTGATGCAAAAATTAGGCCTCGTTTGGTTTACTTGAGATGAAACTAACAGAGCAGTCTACCTGAACCTACCCTTCCATGAGAATCGTCCAGCAGTAAAATCACTAAAACAATAAACTGCTTCAAGAAAACAAACTTTAAAAAATTATGGCAAACATCTCAATTAACATTTGAACAAACACTGATTGAGCAGGAAGTGATAACACTGCATTTAATCAAGATTTCGAGCTAAATATAAACGTCAATATAATTGTCTTTAATCACTTGCGCACATAAGATAAACTACCAGCTCAGTCACATGTTCTGACGCGTTTAAACCCAGTGTAATCATTTTAAGGGCACGATGGAGAATTGAATAGCGAGTATCAAATACCAATGCGTATTTAAGTTCATGTTGTCTTGCATACATCGTTCAGGACTGTAAATGTCCGCTGCAAAATATCTTTGTAGTCACGAACATTAAAATTTTGCAGCTTTCGCCACATATGTTTCTTTATAAGAAGAAGTTCATTTGAAGATACTTGCGAAGAAAATAATAAAGAGAGGGTTCTTGTAACTGATAAAATTACATTTGTGTATTTTTGCAGACGGAAAATGTACTATGATTATATATATATAAATATATATATATAATTTTTTAGACAGTGGCAGTTCTAAAGTTACTTAAAAAGTAATATTCTTTTTCAAATAATCACCATGCAGATAGAAGAAGCGTAATTTTGCGGGCGACAGCTCAAACACAATAACAACTATTTTCAAAATCCGAAGTTGCACAAAGGTCTATTTTTGAGTCAAAATATATTCTAGTATATTTATAATTTAAGTTTTAAATGTTTTGTAAAATTTTATTAAATAAGAATCAGACTAAATCATAATTTGTTTATTTATTCAATCTTACTCTTTGAAAAGCCTTTGCTCAGCACCGAATGTAATGTTTCTGAACTACTTGACGAAATATTGGTTCCTGAGTTAACGAAGTTAATTTTGGCCAAATTTTGAGTAGCATCTTGATTTGTAACACCAGAAAACTGTAAGCTTGCTGACGACGCTGAATTGCAACAGGCAGGCGAGTCACTACATTGGTGATATCTGGAAGGAAAAACAGTTTGCCCATACACCGAAGGAGAAATGGTCTGCGTAATATTGCGAGACAAATTGTCTGGTATCCAAGATTGACTACAATTGGAACATCCGGAATAGTGTGTAGTTGGCTGATACATCTTGATCAGATTAGCACATGGAGTAGGACAGGTAATTGTGCTAGATGATGATAAGGTGCTGGGTCTAATGATTGATGATAAAGACGCTGAATTTAGGGGATTGTTGGCGCCAAGTACCGTTGCCTGTCGAGAAGCAGTCGAAGATTGCTTAGCTTGTCTCAACGGCAAATCGTTTTCTGTAATATGAAGATATGCAGTGCCGTGCAAACGTGGAAGAAAACGGTTAGGAAATGCAATCAACTCAGCATTCCATCCACCTGGTGGAGCTATGCGCAAGGAACAACAAATTTGCATAAATTTATTAAACGATATTCGTGTAGATATTGTTTAAATTCTCATTGGATTAAACGTAAGTTATGCCCAAACTTGAAAGCACGCTATTTCTTGTAGTTGGACATTGAACTAATCTGTTCTGAAAAATATATTATTTTGGTGTTTAAGAAAGAAACTTAATTTGGCTGATATCTAATGTAATAATTGCTGCTTGCATATTTTTTTCTTGTTTGAATATGTAAGTATTTTTTGATTAATCATTTCGAGCCTAATGCAAGGCTGGTTTATAAATTACCATGTACACACGTAAAAGCTGTTATCAATTTGACACAGATTAAGTGTACAGCTATAAAAGTTATTTAAATACAGTTAGTCAAATTGAGATGAACGCAAGTCTTAATTTGTTTACTCCTTAACAAAACAGAAAAACTGCAGTCGGGCACACGTACGGACGCGTTTCGACTTTCCCGTGAGTATGGTGTCAACCCTGACGGTAAGACTGGAAATGCAGTTCCCGAATATTCGAAAAAAATTCATATAAACTGGTTCCAACGTAATTTTTAGACAAGCAGCTGATGGACGTCTACCGAGAGAAGGGCCAAGTGAGAACTCATCAATCAAGGCCAAACAAAATCCATGCACGTGGAACTAGAAATGACTAAAGAGTTTACCGACCTACGAGTGCTATCAATTGTACCCACACAAGAAAAAGGCGGAATAAAAACAAAAACATCATCAATATATGACGGAAATCTGACTAAAGAGGATCAAACCAAATACAGACATAAGATATCATGAATCAGATGTGCAGTGTTTACTTCAGGTAATCGCGCATGAATGGTGTTTGACGCAAATTTCGGATTCATTATTTGCATGGAGTCACATTCAATGTTTATTAATTGTACTATTTGAGATAAAAAAATCTTTAAAAATTGCGGCCTCATCCTCACTTGTTTTCTTCCACTGTTTTTACTTTGACTCCAAATGTATCGCCTTCTGGTTTTGGAAGCATTTTTCAATGGAAAGCATATCCCACAAACAAATATAATGGCTTCAGAAACCGGAAGTCGAAATAAGAATAAGGTGAGTAATCTATTTCCTGCCGTGCAACATATTTCTTTGAAAGTTTGATTTTGTTAGACGACATATTATATAGCGTGGGATGGGTGTTTATCCCGCGATTGGAAACAAGATTTAAAGAATTGTTAATGCTACACACGCATTTAATGCTTATTGAATATCGTATTTTACATAAGTATGATGTACGCTGAAATATTGTGACTTGATATAAAATCGAATATTGAAAATTTTAGTCAGCACTAGATATACCAGACTAATAGACGTGAGAGTCACATGTCTTATTTTAATCTTATCCTAGTTAGTATACTTACTGTCGTGCTGTATTAATAGGATTTGTTCTTATTTCAAGTTCGAAAAGTTGATTTAAACATGTATAATCAACAAACTTGCAACCAATTTATTGTGCATCGTACATTGCTCTATTGTGAAAGATATAAAAGCCTTACTATTAGTTAGAATATCTATAAGATAATTGAGAAATATTTAAATTCTTTCATAAAGCTTAATAAATTAATTAGTAATTAATAATCTTATCCTTTTGAATAAATGAAACGATTATATCACTTTGATTAAGAACGCTTAATTATTCTGAATAGCGAATTTCTACTTATTGCAATGTTTATTTGAATTAAAAAAGTTTGCAATAAAATTATATTTAGCGATGATGCTTCTAAATATTTATGTGTAATAAAGCTAAATCGTCTCGACAAATAGGCGATTGTGGAACAGAAATTAAACGCTACTTTAATAAGCAGAAATGAAATTTTATCCATTTTAAAAATCTGGCATATTTATATTAGATGTGCTTTTATTTCAGAACACAATCCTATCCACAAAGATATATTTAAATTTAATTTGACTTTTAATTAAAACTTCAATGATCGGATAATAAAAAAGATATGTACGGGACTTAATTAGGCCAACTAACACCTAATGATTCACGAAAACATTATTTTGGCGATGGCTAACACGTTGAGTATATTTTTATATTGATTATTATTAAATGTGTTTAAACAAACATGTTTGATGATTTTATCTCGAAACCCAATTTCATGCTGCATTTACATTTTCCTTGAATAGCGCAGCATGTAAATTAACAATCCACATTGAACATGGAATTATTGACGAAAAAAGTAACAACGGTTCAGTAAAAATTAATTAGATATGTGCAAAAATTTTATAATGCCGAAATTAAAATCAACGCAGTCGACATAAAAAAGAATGAAGGTGATCGACAATTTATAAGAAATAAAGTAAATTCAAAAATGAGTAAGTTGTACAAAAATCAAAATGAACAGATGACGTTGTTTTAATGATGCATACGATTCGCACGTTATTGGTTCTTATTAGCAAGGCTAGCATAAATCCCGTAATTCTCCAAACATTTGTTCAATCAATGTATTTCAAGGAGACAGTGCATCCTAGAAGTATATGATTGACAATATCCGTGATTTTCGAGAACTGACATATATGCATTTGTGTTATAGATATGAAATCCCTATTATGTCATGAAGGTTGAAGCAATGCTAACATGAACAGAAGGTGCAATGTCGTGTACACATGCGACCTATGGCGAGATGATACTCCTCAGAAGGCGCAAACGCAAATCCACTTACGGTTGCGTATATTTCTAAATTACTTTGACATGTTCTTGGTTAATATATTACTATTTACACAATACATAATTCACAATGGCATATAATTACTTCTGCGATAGAAAGAATGCATAACTGCTATAAATTTAATTGAATGATACCACGGTTACCAGGAAAAGTGATAAATGATATTGATCGAATAAGGATGCAACCTTTTGAATGAATAATAGTTTTTTTTCAAAATCCTGCTTCAGCTTAAATTTTGGACAAAATTGTCAAATACATTAAACCATAGTGCTGGTATCCAGTACAGGTTCGTTATTTCAATAAACATTGTGTTAACATCCTTCAAAATCTCTGCATACATTTGATTTCGAATTGCCGAATACGTTTTATGAGGCTAAATAAATTAATGCTTGAATACATATATGTGTAAGAGTTTATCCCGTCCGGCTTTCCAATATTTCTTGACGTAATTTATTGGGGATATCTGGCATAGCATCGGCTTCTACTTATGAGTAGTCAGTAAACACTAGTTGCATTTGTGCATGATATTATACCCTTTGTTCATGCATACATAGATATATACAAATCGCCCTATTTGAAAAAACACTAAAGCGTGTGCCAAGTAATGAATAGACCAAACCAATAAAGAATTTCAGATTCTTCTACACTAAAATAAATGTTTTTACCAATGATCTAGATGTTAAAAGACGGACACGTCAAGGAAATCGCATTTTCCGCTAATGTCGATTATATTTATCTCTCCTGTTCCTAAGAGAACGCTCACAGATAACTTAAATAATAATTGATTTTGCGGGTGAAATTAACGTTTATTTACATCACGTTCACTGAGAGGATGTCAGAATCACTTAAAATTAATAGCAAGATACAAAACGTCTTTTGAGTTTGTGTATTAGGTGTTGTGCAACTAGTCACGGATTAGTTCAAATATGATTAGAAGAATAAATAGAAGACAGCATGAACAGAAAGTTTAATCTTGTGCACATTCGTTTCGTGCTTACTGGCGATTCATTAATAGGAGCCGGTATTATGCCCTTTATTTATTATATATCTGGGTGAGGAATGTGGGAATATAGGACGGTACAATCTCCGATACGATTGTGTTAACCTACTGTAGTGAATCTAACTTCATGCAAAGTCTTCCACAATGCGATTTGAAAGACCTCAATATATTATATATATATATATATATATATATATATATATATATATATATATATATATATATATATATACCAATCCTATAAAGGGTACAATCTCTATGGCTATTGTATCAATACCTGCTACCAACAATATGGTTGTACAAAATAGTACATGGTAACAACAATATATAATGCATGTAATAAGCTGAATGATTTTCCAAGTTTATCTGCAATGCCAAACACTTTGTTGTTTAACCATTGCTTAAATGAAAAGTAAACAGCATTTTTGCACATTTAGTGATATCAGGAGCTTATACCGAGTGCTATTGTCATATTTGGTAACATGTAGCTTATCAATATAATCTTTGCAGCAGTACCATTTACAGCGGCGTTTCTCATTTTATATAAAGGGCACACTTGAAATTTTAAGGGTTAATGACTTGATTCTTTGTCGTCTCTACTTAGCCTCACATGCGCGCACCAATTTAGATTACGTCGACGAATTATACATCAAAGTTCGAATATTTAATTTGTATATTTTGGCGTATTTCCAGCTCCTACGCATGAATAGCCGACAGGCCTTAAACGCTCGTGTACACAAGGAAACAGAATTTGCAAAAGAAAATTTATCCTAACCTTGTGGTCCAATATGAGTTAAAAAATAGCTAGGCACTGCGTGCCTAACAGATATTTTAATTTTTTGTTGACAAATATTAGTTTGATATATTTGTATTATATACACTTTGCGATAAGTAAAAGTGTAATAATATGTGTAAAGTATTAGAGCGTTTGGCGTACAAAGACAATGCTCGCATATGCCACCAACTTTTTCTCCTTAGCCTTGAGAATAAATTAAAAGTATAAATGAGTAACCGAGCGGTAAATCAAGCTCCTATTTGTCGAAAAAAACCTCCATAAATGCTATTTTTCAGTCGTTCGTTATTACACAAAATTAAACCTTAAACTCTTAGTCTAGCAAATTGTTGATAGATATAAAACGTCACGAGGAAACACGTCATATGTGGGGTTGGCGACAAGCGCAAATCACAAATTCGCGGGAAAAATCAACAGATACACTAGGCATTAGACCTTTGCCATAAATTAAATTTGTTTGATAATCATTTCCTAATTCAACATCAACAATTGGCCTACATTGTTTGTTTGGTAAAGTCACCCAAAATATCGTTTGTGCAAAGATATGTCAATTAAAACATTTTGCGAAGAGAATAGCAATATTATAGACACGTAAATGTATTTTATCTCTTAATTATGTAACATGCTTGGCACATTCTAACCAGAATTCCTAAAGTTCCTTGCCAAATAATTGTGCGTATATGTATGTGTGTGTGTGTGTATTGAATAGTTTTAACTAAAGTAATGGGGTTGTGGTTTCCGCGCGAATTTGTTCAATCAGCATTTAAGTTAGGTGAATTAAGTTTAGGCTAATTAAATAACCAGCATACCATTTTTGAAATAAATTAGAAAATTGGTCGATTCGTTTTTGTATGCTGACCAGTTAACTGCAATTAGACCAAAATTTACTCGACTTTCTGGAAATTTAATCATTGCGTAGTAAACTAACAAATACAAATAACCTAACTACTGAAATTTTGCACAAACTGGGAACATATTTTTCGTATGACGTGTAGTATTTCAACGAATAAGCATGGTCATTAGTGCCTGGGGAAGAATGTTAACAAATGCTCATCCACGAAGTTGTCATAAATTGTGCACAATTCCTAATACAAATGCCAAATATAAGTCAAATTCAAAAAAGCATTGCATCTGTCTGATGCAATCATGTTTAACTACCGTTGTGCTGTAATGTATACAAGGTCGCTCAAACTAAATGCGCCAGCCAAACGGCAAAATAAATTCAAATTTAAATTGTATACTAACTTATATTGATGAGACAGACTTTCCTTTAGCCAACGCAGTTCCATCTGCGGTCACTTTATATAAGTTATTGTATAATTGAGAATGCATGTTATGCGCGGTTTTGGTGGCGCAAGGCTTTGGTTGCAAGACTCGTATGCAAGTGTAGCCTGGCTGAAGCCCAGGTAGTGAAAGTTTTGACAAGAAATTAATCGGCGCCAAATAAGGCCATATTCGGCCTACTTGAATAACTGAATTTGCTAACATATTCTATGTTTATAATAAACTGACTATATATATATATATATATATATATATATATATATATATATAAATTCGTGAAACATGGGAAATCTGTTGTTCTTTATTGCATAGCAGCTTAACTTAAACAATACTTAGAAACTAATTTAATCATGGCACATTTGTACATACCATTTTTAGAGGCATCTTTATTTCTACATTTTTATAAATTCATTTTAGTGTATCATCACAATTTACTCATGGCCATTTTGTTCAACTAAGAGCAATATTCAATCCGCAATCATGGAAGATCAAAACACGTCAGTGCGTTGCGGCTGGTGGCAGTTTTGTTATGTTGTTCGAAGACTGGTTAAATACAATGGGATTGGTGTTCACTTCAAGCTCGCAAACCTGATTTAAAGAATTGTTACCACCACCTGCGCAATCAATTATTTTTTAATTGTATTGTCTATTTATATGTGTGTGTGGCGAAAGCTAAAACAGCTAAATGTTCGTGACTGCATAGATATTGTGCAGCCGACATTTCCAGTCACGTAAATGTATGCAAGACTACTAGAGGTGAGAGTCGCATATCTAATTCTTGCTTCATATATGCAATGCGGTTTGATCTTCGCTAGTCAATTTGTCGTCGTACTCTGATGATGATCATGGAAGGTCGAAACGCGTCAGTGCGTTGTAGCTGGCGATAGTTTTTGTTATGTTATTCGACGACTGGTTAAATTCAATGGGATTGATGTTAACTTCATGCTCACGAACTTGATTTAAAGAATTGTTACCACCACCCGCGCAATCAATTACTTTATAATTGTATTGTCTAACAAACAATTCATAACTTATATAAAGTGTGCTGCCATGACACAACTAGCTGTTACATAAAAGCACATGTGTTTTTTTAGTGCGCTCTTCATAACACGTAAAATTTAACTTACCTAGAGTATTAAATAAATCCAAGGCAGAATATTTCTGACAATCTACCGTGTTATATATCCCATGCATGTTTTCCATGTCATAATCATTACAATCGTGCTGTAAATATGTTTCATTTCGTAGTCTCTATAAAGGACGTTTATTTAATTTTACCATGTCATAATCATTACAATCGTGCTGTACATATGTTTCATTTCGTAGTTCTTAGAAGGACGTTTATTTAATTTTACCATGCAATTTGTTCGACATACGTTCGTAAAATAAACATTTGTGCACCAAACATTTTGATGTTTTGAATTGTCGGGGTATTTCTGTATACCAACGACAAAAGTAGACAAAATTAACAATATGAATTGTCCTTCGGCATAAGCAAGGCTTGTTAGATTGCTAACTACCTCTTAGGTAGAGCAGGTCGATAACAAGAAAGCTGATAAATTTATTAGGCCAGTATTAGAGTAAAAGAAATAGAACACTTTCGTGTCTGAACACAAAACTACTTCGTAAGAACGATGCTAGCTCGATAAGATCGTCTATAAATGTAGAATAAATTAAATAAAATAGCATGCATTCCTAAATCATACAAAATTAACCTGTCAAATAGCTTGTTTTAACCAGTTAGCAAGGTATAATATTGACAAATCTTCGATGATTAGTTACAAAATTTACAGGAAATCCGACAGATGAACAACAATTGATAAAAAGTTTTTGATTTTTAACTGAAATCATGTCCCGTTGCTTAGCAAATGTCCATAAAAATAGTTCATTTAAACCTCCGATTCCAAGGAGGTTGACTACTATCAATAATGGCACACTTACAAGTCAAAATTAAATTTAAAATACGCAGTCATTTTTGGCTGATAAAAATCAGCTGCCTAATTTCTGCAAATCTCTTATTTTGTCAATGGCATATGGGCAATATGCAACTAAAAAACATAAAACATTAACTTCTGCCCCATAAGATAACACACTAATACATAGTTACTGATCATATAATCTAAGCAGGTCTCCAAGCAAGCAAAACTTCAAAGCGTGAGCAGAAAAATTCGCGAAATTTTAAGACGTAATTTATACAAAACCTACAGACGCCTAACGAATTTTGAAATATTCGTTGAAAAATTTATAACGAGCGACTGTTCACAGATATCTAGAAGCGACTAAAATTCAACAGATACAACGGATCCAATGTTAGAGACATGGACAAATGTAATAGAAACAAACAAAAAAGCAAAAGTAAATTCACATAGGCAGAATAACAGATCCAATCAGTTGTGATGCAAAGCAAGGTAAGGATGCCTAGTTGGCAAAGAAATATAAAAGAATAAAGAAAAATATGAAATAAATTTGCTCAATATCCTCATACATATGTTATGTTAAATCTAGACAGACAAGAAACGCATAAGAAGTGAATTACTATATGTCATTTTAATTTGATAAAAGTGAAATAAACAAATTATTTGTATTAGATGCAAACAGGAAAACGCAAACTATGCTCATATTTCATCTCAATTAAAGAAAATTCTTGTAGTATATTAATTTACAAACACCTCAGACATTTATTCCCAGGTGTGACTCAATAGGCAATACATTTTGTACAAAAACGCTTTTTCTCCACCTTATCAACTGATTTAATTGAGAAAAAATCATAAATTAATTTTGTTTAAATAGCAGAAGGAGCAAGCATGACTAATGCACAAATTGACACCATTCCAGAAAGTCAATATATTGCATAAATGTAACTAAGCACGTTTTGGCATAGGCCGGGAAAGCCATGTTGTTATGACAGAGCACGCAAATTTTGTTTTTATTTCTACGGTTCTAGACAACATCTATTGATTGAAATAGCTTCCAAATTAGGAAGCATGCTTACAAACCTAGCCTTAATTAAAATCATTAAGTATTTTATTGAGGTTACGTCTGTTACACGGTAACATAAACGGATAGTTAAAGATTGACGTGCAACACCAATCTGATTTTGCACACGCAAATTTGGCATGTGCTCCAGCAGGCGTGCATCCAATCCTCCACTGAATATGCCTAAAGATGATTGTCAAAAGGTTCAATTATAATGGTAAACAACGCGAGATACAAACTGAATTGGAATACTTATTTAAATCAAGTTTGCCAGCTGAACACCAATCCCATAACTAGTTCGAACAACAAAATTTCATGTATTGCTGCAACGCACTGACGCGTTTCGACCTTCCATGATCATCATCAGAGTACGATGGCAAACTGACTATCGAGGATCAAACCGCATTGAATATATATGGAAATCAAAGTTAGATATGCGGCTCTCACCTATAGCAGTCTCACATACATTGAACTTGACAGGAAATGTCTGCTGCACAATTTACGTGCAGTCACCAAGATTAACGGTTTGCAGCTTTCGCCACATGTACATATAAAGGTAATACAATTTAACAATAATTGTTTGCGCGGGTGGTGGTAACAATTCTTTAAATCAAGTTTGCGAGCTTGAAGTAAACACCAATCCCATTTTATTGTTAAATTGTATTGCCTATATATGTATATGTGGCGAAAGCTAAAACAGTTAATGTTCGTGACTGCATAGAAATTGTGCAGCCGACAGTTCCAGTCAAGTTCAATGTATGCGAGACTGCTAGAGGTGAGAGCCGCATATCTAAATTTGATTTCCATATATATTCAATGCAGTTTGATCCACGATAGTCAGTTTGCCGTCGTACTCTGATGATGATCAAGGAAGGTCGAAACGCGTCAGTGCGTTGCGGCTGGCGGTAGTTTTGTTATGTTGTTCGACGACTGGTAAATACAATGGGATTGGTGTTTACTTCAAGCTCGCAAACTTGATTTAAAGAATTGTTACCACCACCCGCGCAAACAATTATTGTTAAATTAAATTGTATTGCCTATATATGTATATGTGGCGAAAGCTACAAACAGTTAATGTTCGTGACTGCATAGAAATTGTGCAGCCGACATTTCCAGTCAAGTTCAATGTATGCGAGACTGCTAGAGGTGAGAGCCGCATATCTAAATTTGATTTCCATATATATTCAATGCGGTTTGATCCTCGATAGTCAGTTTGCCGTCGTACTCTGATGATGATCAAGGAAGGTCGAAACGCGTCAGTGCGTTGCGGCTGGCGGTAGTTTTGTTATGTTGTTCGAAGACTGGTTAAATACAATGGGATTGGTGTTTACTTCAAGCTCGCAAATAATTATTGTTGAATTGGAATACTGTCTAGGTGGTGGAAGTTTCGTGATGGATGTAATCAAAACTAAGGCCGCTGTAAATTTTGCGAGAACCATCGCGGAACGCAATCTATATTTTATGCATTTTGTGGTCTCTTTGCCTTTAAATTTTAGGTGAAATATACAGCGGTTTCTAAGAAAATTTGAAAACATTTAAAATTATGTTATTTTATCGTTTCATTTATATTTATTTAAAAAAAAAGTTGGTAGATAACCTTTATGATAAATATATTACGGTCACCGTTCATCTCAGTCTGCACGCAAGCGATAAAATACGCAATGCCCTATTACAAAATGTCTTAACTGAGCGTTTTTCCATTGTAAGAGGCAGTTGCTACCGAAATGGAAATATTGCATTGTACAAGTCTTCTTATGGTAAACTAATCTGCGCAATGTGCCATCAGTTGCATATTTGAGCAACGCACCAAGAAAAGTTAGAGTACCATTTCTTTCGTTTTGAATTTTGAACAGACCTTTCCGCTGGCATTTACTGAATTTATAAAGCATTATATCAGTGGGCCCACAGCGTTTACAAGATAAAAATACATCGTCAATATTGCGATTGTTTAGTTTCACATCACTCAACATTTCAGAGCTCTTCCATTCGAACATACACAGACATAAACAATCTCTTGATTAGTTTTGTGACTGTATATTTGGCCATTGAAGATGAAACGAATGTATAAAACAATCACACAATAAAATCATTCATCCATTTGGCAACGCCATGATACACAAGGTTTGATTTAAGTTTTTGTGAAGTCAAGCTTAAACGCAATATTTTAGCTCAATTAAACAACGATATTCACAAATGAATTCAATTCAATATATTCAGTAAGTTTTACTTGCTTAATTTCATTCTCTGTGGCGTCATTCATAAAATAGCTCCTTGCATTCATTGTCATTCGTGAGCAACTTAGTAACGATGTTGGCAATTTAGTCAATAATCTAATTAATTAAAATTAAAATTTCTCTCATTTCTGGATTTCACTGCGTATTATGAAATATTAGCTTGCTAAAAGCAGCAGTTAGATGTTGAAATCGATTTATCTCATTTCAATTTGCCCTGACTTTCCCCACATAAATTGTAAATTTAATTTTTACGTTTTGATTCTATTTTAATTGAAATCACACGAAGGGCTTACGATTAAAGAAGAACGCTTAACAGAGATAGATAGCAAATTTAGTAATCGTTATCAAACTCATAAATAAAAAAAATCAAACCCAGTTGCCTTTTTTTAACGCGAAGGCACACACTCACTCTCTTACACACACACACACTATCATCAAACAGATAAACTAGAAACATTCACGCGTACTTTGACTTTAATTTTGATTCAAATGTCAAAACATCTTCCGGCAGCGCATCTTACTCGGATTTTCTATTTTTTTGTTGAGAGATTAAGCATTAAAGTATAATACAAAAGGTTGTTATAATGTAGATCGGTAGAGTAGTGTTTGAATTGGTTGTTGTGCGTGGGGGACGAGTAAGACAAAAATGACGATCAGGTACATTTTATAGTTAAAGCAGTGGCTAATTCGAAAGCTTAATTCAGATGAATCACTGTGTTTTAAAACAAAACTAACAATTAAACAAAAAATTACACGCACATGCACAGACCTCTCCACGCATGTTTTGGCATTTTGTTTTTAATTTTATTTTGCTTACGTGAAATAAACATATTGAATCTTTAACTATTCTAAACGTACTGTGTAAATTCTAGATATTGAAACAGATCAGTAATATTTTCAGTTTAGTACCGAGCATACAGACTTCTGTATGTGAAACATATCGCGCCCTCGATATAATTTCACAGTGCTTAACAAAAGTCTTCACGATAATTTGGCATCTGAATAGCTGTTAAACCCATCTAAACACCCAAAATCTATTTCGAATTTTATTTTATGTGATGTTTGTAGGCGTATTTTAACTTTTTTTGCACAGATATAACTAGATTCGTTGGTGCATTGATGCGGAAAACTTAGGCCGAATGAAGAGTTTCTTCATGTTTTAGAACACATTATGCACGTTGGTTTGACTTAAGTTGATCAGTTTTAATTGACGCTCTGTTGACGACCACGGAAGGACGAAACGCCTGACTACACGCAATCGTCGGTAGGTTTTCTATAAAATGCAACTAGGCAGCATACGTTTACTTTTCGTTACAAATCAGAAAAATTCATGTTGAAGAAAAAGTATTTATTTCGACAAAAATAAGTTAACAGTTAATTAATATATTTGACCAACATTGCTAGCCAAAACGATTTTTTTCAGAAAAAGGGAATATTCGTTCTAAATCGAGAACATTCTTAGTTTTAATCCATTCGCGTATATATATATATATATATATATATATATATATATATATATATATATATATATATAGAATTATTTTGCCTTGTTAGAGTTTTTTCTATAATTTGGACTGGCGTGTATCGTTTAATGTAGCCATATGGTTTGGATACCTGAACCGTAACGTCTTGATTATGCAAGTTTTATTATTTTAATATTTTAATACTTAGTATAATTCTAACAACACCAAGTTATTTTTGCATTGGAGCATATTTGGATCGGTTTATTGCATTTAATTCATTTATACAATTTTTCGTACCAAATTTGTTTCTAATTTAGTCTGTGGATGTGCAGCGTTTCGTAAAAATACTAAATCCTTATGCGAACTACGTAGTCAATCAAGTACGAGTGTGTCTATTATGGACGCTAATTGAAATATGAACGCACAAGGGGCATAACCAGAGGAAGAGAAGATCTGAGTATGCTAGACGATGAGGAAAAGTCTATTTCGTTAAACGCGAGTAAACTTGCACGTTCTGATACGACTTCGCGTCTTTAAGGCATTTATTAGATTATAGAGGAAGAAGCTATGGAATGTTAAGCATTCCTAATAGCACATGCGAAACATTAACAACAGATTATTTAAACAACTTCCGTTAATCTAGAAAAAATTTAAACTAAAGCATGCCCATATTTACACAGAAAAAGTTTTGCCGAAACTGCAATGATTTACGTTCTATGAATGAAGATTGTCTTTGCGAATCTGGATTAATTAAAATTACCTGATCTGCTTTTTGACTAACGCAGCTTTCATTGTTCCAATAGTTTACTTTTACCGAAATATTTCGGCTAAACTTATCGAAAGCCTTCATTAATCGCAATGTACCTCACAAGTTTAACAAACGAAACTAAACAAGCAAGCGCGTTATTTCCTCTAGCTATAATGTTTATACTTCGGACTGACCTTTCATTAGATATTCGCGTGTGACATGTGTGTGTGCATTTTCAGAACTGTTATTTTCATCTAACTAATTGAGACCAGAGTGGCTGACTAATAATTAATCGACTGCATGCGCTAACTATTCTTTTTTAAACACTCAATTTAAAATGACATAACTGAGATGGCCATCACACTTTCTGGTGGGGGGCGAACAATAATTCAGAAACGCTGATCATAAAAATATGCTATGAGTGGTAAAATACCATATAAGGACCGTTTTAAAACAGTCTCTTACACTAGGCACTATACTCTCTAACCAAAAAGGAAAGATTGAACACTTATAAATATCAGGAGTGTATGAGATACCATGCAATGATTGTAGCCTCAAGTATGTTGGTGAGACCATGCGCCCAATCAAAGTCTGAAGAGGTGAACTTAAAACTGCGTGTAAGTATGAATACATTGCTAAATCTGATCTTGCTCGTCATGTAGGGGAGACTGGGGATACTATCAACTGGGAGGAATGAAAACGCATAGCAATATGTAGACGTAATAGGGTGACGAGATTGATTAGAGAATCTATCGAAATTATATCTAGAGATAATATTATGATTGAAACATCTGTTGAAAAATCGTTATGTCCGATTTGGAATACCGCATTAGCAAATGGCAGGAAAAGGCGATTGCATGAATTGGAAACTGAAGCTAGCCCCAGTAAAAGATTAATAAAATCGGATTAAGATTGACTAATTAGTAGGCTTATTGTTTAAGTAATGAATAATCAGTTATAAAGAATATAGTCTTTCTAAATTTCATCTCTAACTACTCGTTTTTTTTAGTTTTGCACCCCCACTCAACCTATTGAGATAATTCTAATAATACAATATTTAGAAGTAAAAATTTGTCTGATTCGTGCAATGGGTAAATTAACGTCTATAGATTACAGTTTCATTTAGATGTGCGTACATGTGTATCAATTATATTTTAACGACGTTTTTCAGTTATGTATAAAGTTCATAAGCACATGCATGGCGTACACCAATTTAATGGTATGACAATAACTGTTATTAACTAGTCTATCTTGAGTGCAACCCTAGTGGTTTGAATTGAAATTTAACATGTGAATTGGTCTTCCTGACTTCTAGTTTTACTACTCATGGCATATTTTTATGATGATTGTTTATGAATTATTGTTCTCTCTCACCAGAAAGTGTGATGGCCATCTCAGTTATGTCATTTTACTTTGAGTGTATAAAAAAGAATTGTTAACGCATGCAATTGATAAATTATTATTCAGCCACTCTTGTCTCAATTAGTTAGATGGAGAAAAAACAGTTATTAAAATGCACACACACATGTCAAACGCGAATATCTAATGAAAGATCAGTCCGAAGTATAAACATTATGGCTAAAGGAAATAACGCGCTTGCTTCTTTAGTTTCGTTTGTTAAACTTGCGAGGTACATTGTGACTAATGAAGGCTATCGATAAGTTTAGCCGAAATATTTCGGTAAAATTAAATTATTGGAAAAATGAAAGCTGCGTTAGTCAAAATGCAGCTCAGGTAATTTGAATTACGTTCTACTTGGACAACTAAATTTGCGAATTGATACCGACAATGCCATATTATGTACTCATTGTTATTCCACTTCCGTTATCCGGATTCGGTTCTGCTCAGGTGATTACTCAGGTAGGCCAAAACAAGTTTATGCTACTAGTTTATTCTAAAGCATATTGGATCAGCGGTATTAAGAGTAAATAATTTCTCTTATCATCGGTGCAATAAGTTATTGCTAAACTGAAATAAAAACAATATTACATTTGTCGATTAAAAGTTGTTGCTCATCATTTTTGGCAATGTAAATACATCATGATAACTGATGTGGCCACTCATCAGAAGGAGCCGATATTATGTCCTATACACACTATGTATTTCGAGAAATACATAATGGGTATAGAGCGATGTACCACGACCTACGCCAGTAAGCACGAAACGTACGTGTGAATGAGATTATACATTTAGTTCATGCTAACTTTGGTGTATCCTTCTGGTCCTGTTAGAATTAATCTTTTACAAGGTGTGCACCATCAATTACACAATAGCATACATATTAGAATTCCGTAATAAGAACTAGATAAATCTGATAATTTAATCACCTCTCCTTTTGTCACTCGCGCATTTATCTACCGTGTGATTTAATTTTCTTTCCAACCGTTTAATTAAAACTTAGGACAAAGATTTGCTTCGAGGCTGCAAGTGTGATTTAAATAATTTTTATCACCGTTAACGCTAGCATTTATTGCTAAATTAAATTAAAGTTAAATGCTTGAAGTTAAACTTTTAGTAACAAATTTAATACGTCCTTCTAAACGAAATATGTTATGCTTATAAATCTTTTTTATTTCTATGAGAAGTCCTTTAGTACTTTCTGATTTTGCGCCTCATGTTACTTATTTACAACCAAATGCATGTTCCAACAGTGAATGTTAAAATCTGGAAACAAGGTTGTGGCATAGCAATAGCAACCCTTTGACCGAGAACACACCAAGGGTCCTATCTAAGGTTGGCATGAATTCAACAGAAAATCTTCACAGAAGTTCACGTATTATAATGAAGCATTCAGCACAATGATGGAAGAGGCCTTCGAGCCGCATAAAATATTTTTAATATTTTTACGAAATTGATCCGTTAAATACGAGCAAAATCAGATAAATAATTAATTAAAAAAGCATTTGTGTTAAGTCAAATATTATTGCTTCTTGCGGATTGGAAAAAATAATAAAAGTATTAACTGCACAAGTGAACACATAGAATGCAGAGATAGGGATGATTAAGTCTGGGCTGGATGACAAAATAATAATTAATACCGAGGGAAAATTCATAATGAACCAAACTTTTATAGATGAAATCAACATATGGTATAAGAAAAACCATAACTAAATTTTAAAGAAACTTGATCATTGAGAAGATTCACACTCTATTAAAATATGCATCAATAAAATTGAAGAAATATCCTAAGGTAAATCTTTATTGATATAGCTCGTAATTAACACGTA
>JAQBSW010007865.1:0-37837 GCA_029291075.1 Eudiplozoon nipponicum
TCAGTAATACTTCGTTCAGTTTTATTATTGCACATTCGTTTCGTGCTTACTGGCGACTCATCAGTAGGAGCCGGTATTACGCCCTTTAACCACTATATATTTGGTAGAAGAATGTGGAATAATAGGACGGTACAATCTCCTAGACGAATGTGTAAACCTGCAATAGTGAAGCTAACATCATCTAAAGTCAACGACAATGCGACTTCAACGCTAACTCACACCATATAATATGTATACCGAGTCTGTATAGGATACTATCACTATGGCTATTGTATTAGTAACCGATACCAACATTATTGTATTTGGGTGAGGAATGTGGGATAATAGGACGGTACAATTTCCTAGACGAATGTGTAAACCTGCAATAGTGAAGCTAACATCATATAAAGTCTCTAAAATGCGACTTCCAGCAAACTCACTCTATATAATATATATATTGAGTCTTTAAAGGATACTAAAAATATGGCCAATGTGTCACTAACCGATACCAACATTGTAGTACCGGAAAGGTACATGGTACTAACACTATGGTTTCCGAGTCGGTACATGGTACCAACATGATGGATATCAATTTATGCTATAGTTCACAGTGAGCACGAAACGAATGTGCATGAGATTATACTTTCCGTTCATGCTGTCTTTGGTTTATCCTTCTGGTCACAACTGAACTAATTTGTTACTAGGTTCGCAACACCTAATACATACTTACATAGATATTTGCTCTCCGCAATAATCAGTATTTAATTGTTTAAATATGTTTACCTTCGGATAAATTAAGGAGGAATATGAACGCCAACCATAGCTCTTTTTGCATTAGAGCCTGTATCTTTCCAACGCACACACACTGAGGACGCGCTGTTGCTTTTTTTTTGCAGGACTTAAATCGTCATTTATACATTATTGTGCTTGAAAAAGACATCGTAGATTACTGTAGGAATGAAGGACAACAGCTGAGACATTAGTATGCCCAGTGCTCAAAAGCGGAATTTTAAAGCATACAGTCAATATAGAATAAATTCTTCAGCCTAATCAACTTTAACGTTACTCAGAGATTATCTTCGTCCAAGTGAGAAATATGGATATCTGAAACGATTAATTTCATACCATAGTTAGATGTCAAATTTGTAAGTTAAAGATAACAGACAGAATGCCAGAAGAATGTGTACTTAATGTACAAGTACAGGTACACAATGATAATAGAAAAACGGAATGACAATAAAATAATCATTGATTACAAAAGTTGTGATAACAATCAGTTAAGCAATTTTGCGAACGTGAAATAAGCACCAATCCTATTTTATTTAACGGGTCGCAAAAAAAGCAACCGTCAGTCGCACGTACCGACGCGTTTAGACCTTACATGCCCATCTTTATACCACAACGGTCAACGGACTAACGAGGATCAAATCGCAATGCACATTTATAAGATAGCATCCGGCTCGCACCATTTGTATTCTCCAATAAATTGAACTTGACTGTACAAATTCTATGCTGCCACGAACATGATTATTTATACATATTTCGGAATATAGACTTACTACATGGAACAATATGTTAAATATAATGGGTTTGTGTTTATCTACAGGTTGTAAACTCATTTAAGAAATACATTAAACTAATTAGGCCAAAAAAAGATTTGTAATATCCCATACCGCCCGGTATATACAAAATCCCATTGAAACCCGGTTTTATAAAAACCAAAATGAAAAGGCAAATAGATAGTACATTTAATGTGACATTAACCAATTGTATTAAATAAAGAACTTCATGTTGGTCGCACAATCAATTATAGATATACGGCCAACAACTACCGATTTCCATTAGAGATGTGAAAAACGGGAGGAATAATGTTCTTTTCTGAGGCATTAGCTTGAATAGTTCAGAATTTCAGCATCAACGCGCAATGACCTTAATTTACATATAGGCATTTATAAAGTAAATATTGGCAACTTCAATGAACTTGGACACAAGATCTGCAACGCTATGCACATAAAATGGAAGGATGTACAAAGTTCGATAATCTACAATATATATACAACAGATAAACAAAAATTATGCAGTAATCATAAATTTACAGCAAATAGCCAAACCAGCTAAATTTACATTGGTAAACTTGGCAAAACATCTAAGTGTCTCCCATAGCGTACATTGTTGCATACTGCGCTTATCTGAACCTAACTACCCATAAAACGGCCACGACTAGCGGGGTACCATTTGGATTACGGTGATTTTTAAATTGACTGATAAATTGGTTTTTTTCTTAAACAGAGGATTTGCTAACCTATAGCTGTTTAAGGTAACGATTTGTCATTTGGGCAATGAGTACAATCGCGATTGTAAAGTCAGTGTCGGACTATTGAGCTTGACATACTAGGTAGCGGAATAAAAAAGTAAAATGACAATGGAAGCTGGCAAATTCAGTTAAAAGCAAATTCGTCAAAATCAGGATCTAACTTCCATGACGCTAAAAAACATGATACATATGCAAAGTTTCGCTATTATATTTACCATCAAAATTTAATAAACCAGGCAACATAATTCCGCAAAAAATGATACTTAGCAAAGATAATTACTGACTACCCTCTAACCAGCAGACTGTATAACAGCTCATTCAGACTACATTCTGGAACAACCTCCAAATTTCCAGCTAATCAGCCATCAAACAGCTGAATGCATTATAAGCTATAGCTGCAACAATTTGATTTTCGCTCCATTTTAGGAGTATATAAAAGAACCTGTCTTGAATCCATTAGAGAAAGAATTGGTTTAGCGTTGTGTGCATGGGTTCACGGAACGAATCGTGGTAGTCCAGTGAGCCATAGAATGGAACAAAGATGGTCTACACCAAATGAAGATACGAATGCATTTTACCGGTTTCACAAAATGTGCAGAGTATCTTAACAGCAGTAACAATGCTAGGGGCAGATGTAGCAAAACACAAAACAAAAAATAAAGCTAATGACTGAGATTAGACGTTACTTAATGATTGGCGCTCTCTTTAAAAATCAATTCACTGATTTCGAACAGAACCCCAAAAACCAGCAATAATTACACACGAATGTGACATAGATCAGGCTTCGTATTTTCGCTTTATTGCTCTTTAATTTCCAGAGACAAGCAAATCCGCAACTAAAGTTAACAACTTAACTCTACATTAACGAATTTTTCGCCAAGTTCTATTGCCAACACTCCAACCAAATAAAATAAGCATTCTTGCATAGGTAACCCACGCTTTATGAACTAATATTATCGACTAACAGACACCCATTAACTAAATGTTTATTGACGAAATTTATGGGGAAAGAAGAATTCAATAGTGCTCTGTCTATTTGCCCGTTAGAAAGGATGAAAAAATAACGTTATACTTAAATGTAAAGAGAAAACTAGAATGATGAGATAGCAAAAAGAAGATCCTGTCTTCTCGATTCGATAAAACATACGTAAGATATTGGAAAAATTTGTAAACAAAATTTTATTGGAAAGCACGCTACTGCATCATTAAAACAACAGCGTGTCGGAAATCGGAAGAAGGCTAATTCGAATTTTTGTTCTTCTGCAAAGACTGAAGATCCTCTTCCGTCATCGATGCATCACACAGTCGTAAAATAACATTCTCGATAAGCGTCCGTTTCTGCGCAATAGCATCTTCGGGAAACCAGGATGCCATTTCAGTTTTAAAATACTCCTTCGTGTAACAACGGACCGGTTTCTAAAAAAACCAGAGATTAAGAAAGAACAGCGTTATATGCTAAACATAAAGAAATATATATACAAATTCGCGAGCTAAAAAATATTTCTATACATGAATACAAAAATGCACACAGTCATAAATACTAACATAAACACACATACACATAAACATAAACATACACACACACATATATATATATATATATATAGATGCATGCACGAATACATATATATGCATATCTATATATTCACATAAATACATACATAAATGCAAACGTGCATATATACATATACATATGCATACACATCTTCATCTGATGAGCAGCTCACGGTGTACGACAGCCCAATCGAAACAGTCGACGATTTTACGTACCTTGGCTCAAAAATACTTCCAACTGGTCAAGCAAAGAATGAAGTCCGAACACGCATCGACCGTGCCAGACTTGCTTTCTTACAATTGAAGAACTCACTTTGGAGAAGAAGTGAAATCAGCCTCAAAACGAAAATCCGAGTCTACCAGACTACTGTTCGCCCTGTGCTACTGTATGGCTGTGAGACTTGGCCATTACGTTCTGAGGACTCCAAAAAGCTCGAAGTATTCGACCATTGGTGCCTTAGGTACATCACAAAGACAAAATGGATGGACCGAGTGTCGAACGCATCTGTTCGTCACCAATGCGGTGACATCATGCAACTATCCGTCTGGATCCAACATCGTCGACTTCAATGGTTCGGGCACGTACTACGCAAACCCGAAGACGAAATGGTACGGCAGGTGATGAACCCAGGTCAATGTGCAAACTGGCGCCGCCGCCGAGACGGACAACTGAAGACATGGCTTGCAACAATCAAATCGGACATGGAACTCCTAGGTTTACGCAATGTTTATGGTCCGCGTCACTGGGAGCGTCATTGGCCCTCTTTATGTTCCGAAATGGCTGCCAACCGCCCGGCATGGAGAGGTTTAATCCGGGATATCAATGGAGCCGGCTTATCCTCTAAAAGGAGCCAGCCGCAGTAAAGTAAAGTAATATGCATACACACATACATACATACATACATACATACATGCATATTGGATATATATATTCATGTATACTTACATGCATACACACATTCATATACAAGAATTTGACAGTCCAATATAGAGGAATGGAATTTGACTACTAAACAAAATAAAATGTGAAATACTCGAGCAACTGCATGGACTGCACGCGATCTACTGTACATTTGTTTAACGGGAAAACACGCTATTTTAAAGGAAATTCAGCGCCTTTAGCGTCACCTCATTGTTTTTCCTGAATCACAAGCATGCTGGTGGAGCCGAGTATGACCACCATCAGAGCAACCGGTGCATACGTTTTGTATTGTTTCCATGACTGGATGAATTCTCTTCGTGTCGGCCAATTTATTGATAAGCTGACGGTACTTATAAATAAAGCCACTGAATGTGAAGACTTAAATGTTTGTGGCTTTATATAATAATATAATAATAATAAAAGGAAATAAAAATTAACAAACAGGACATCAGACAATCTAAACCAGCGCATAGCCTTTATAAACTAACCAAGTACCACACATATATAAACCAAAAACTTACATGGAAAAACATCTCAACATAGTGTAGTAGGTATATACCACAATCAACTAGGTTGCTTTGACTAGGTACCGCAGGTGTAAATCCACGAATTGTGTCCTTATTGAACGACAATGGTCCGTCTCTTTCTGATCGGCGAACATTCCATTCTACTTGAAAATAACTTAGAAGGAAAATGAATAATAATAGCGTATATTTTAACTCCACAAGCTCATATTATGCTTCTAGAAACGGAAAAAATACTTGTTTAGATAAGGCCGTTTGGTTGAAAACTATATGTATGTAGCAGACGTGTTCAGATTCGAACTCTGTCCGCGCAAATTTCTGGATAGTACGTGATGAGATACAATAAAGACGATAAAGATGAATTTCCTTTTCTACACTACAAAATACCTTGTTAAAATTGATAAATAAATGTAGATAATTGGTCAGGCAATTATACGAAGATTGCAAACTTGCGGTAAGTAATTATCACCGCTCGCGCAACCAATGTTCGTTTAATTATATAAAAGTTTAACTCTACCACCTCTACAGGTAGTGTATTGTCTGTTCTGTAATTACAGATTTGGAGTGGTTAGTTGTAACTTCAGGTATAAAAGCATGTCATATAGGCTCCAGGGGAAGACTAACCAAAAAAATTAGTTATTATATATTTGAAATTTGTGAGTAGTGTTCAGCATGGTGGTTGTGGTTTCAGCAACAAATTCCGAAGCATATGTTTCCATGTTCGAGTCCTGTCCGTAGAAAATTCTGGACAGTACGTGATGATTTCCCAAAAAGGAAAAAACCGAACTAGTGTATAAATGAAATTACCTGATCTGCGTTTTTCTGCATTGTTCCAGTAATTTTCTTTTGACAAAATATTTCGGCCTAACTTACCGTAGGCCTTCATCAGTTGCATCTCACGAAACAAATGAAGCAAGCATATATATAAAGTATAAATGGTCTTGAATATGTTATAAAATACTTAAGTTTATAATTTGAAATTTTTGTATATAATGGACCAAGTGCTTATATCATGATGACCATCTTGATTAATGTAATTTTATGTACGCCAGCATGGATTTAAAATCAAGAACACGATATTGTATACAAACACAAACGGCAATTAATTCCTCTATATAAAAAGATAGCAGGTAGAAATTTGTAAAATTGCATCGTTCGTTTTAGCTTATTTGGCTAACAGTTCATCATCAGGGAACATTATTCAAAAGAACATTAATAAACCAATATACAATACTCGACCAATATTTATTATCTAGTTAAGAAAAACAAGTTGATGTGATTGTAGATTATAACCGTAAAGCTACCGATGCTACGGAATAGCTGAAACCATATGAGTAGACTAAATTTATCATGACCTTGAGTTCACCAAACATAAAACTAGCGTCGGTAAGTATTTGCATGAATCTAGCGCCAAATAAGTTTGGTTGAGAGAACCTGATATAACCCTCAGCATGAGTATCCAAGTCGTGATTCAAATTTTTAACTCGCGTATTCATAAGTAATCTGTAGCGGCTAAAAAATTATTAAATAGAAAAATCATACATATAAAAATGATGTGTTAAATGTCTTATAATAGCACTACATAACATTTTCAAACTTACTCTCTAATATAATTGAGATTTCCCACTCGATTGGCGCACGGCAAGGAATCGAAGAGAAGAATACATGGCCTAAAATGATGTACAGGAAAAAGGGAGCATAGATGTTAATTCGAACTATTATTTTATCCGCGCAACATGTGAGAGGTCGAATGTTTAGCATACTTCATACTAAAAAGTCTAAAAGTTAATACAGAGCTAATTTAAATGTAAAGTTTTCCATCAGCAACTACTATATATAGAAGATGTATCATAATAAAGCCACATGTAATGACAGGGTGGCTCAGTGATTAGAATAACAGACTCCGAAACCGGCGTAACCAGATTTGAGTTCTTTCCGCGGCAAATTCTGGACAGTACGTGAAGAATACAGAATAAAGATGAATCCGGTCTACTGGATGAATTGCCTTTTCTACATTATACAAAGTATAGTTTCTACTGATAAATACATGGATATCATGGCACTTCTGTTTATATTTTGATCGCAACTATGATTTCAATAAGTTATTAGCCAATATATCAAGAACGCCAACTTCATTTAAATCAAAGTAATGGAGTCGCACGGTGTTTGGGCATTAATCTCATGAAAACTAGCGGCTCACTTTCCAGTGGAGATCAGGTTAAGTCTTGAACATAGACGCACACTCGTCAGGAAACGACCACGTACAAGAGCGCTGTCACAAATGCTCATTTTATTCACATAAGCGAGATAGGTTTTTATACTACAAGCAGAAAAGTAGTCGAAATTATCAAAATATTATTCGAAGTCACAATCGAAATAATCAAGCGAACAGCAGCGGTGTCATCATCCATTTGAAAACTTGTCTTTTTTAGGTGCAATCGCTTTTAAACCATAAAAGCTCATTAAATAAAAGCATAATACCACATCTAGAAAACGAAACGCATAACAAGGGAAAAAACGACGACAATATCGGAATACGCATACTACTGAAGCAGCAACAAAAATCCAGGCGTAGATTAGGACAGTCTTGAATAAACGAATTCGTCAGCGCACATGCAAATAGTTGGATATTCCTCGTTGCAGCACGAGGAATCAAACAAGAAGCTTTCCTCGCAGAAACTCTAATATCAAATTCATCCACAGAAACTAATTTCGTTTGTTCACCCTGCAAGAGGCGACACATGTTATACTGCCAACCACACGATGCAATATAGAATTATTTTTGTTTCTGAGTATAGAAAGGACAAGATCGTCTTTTCTTAGGGTTAATAGAGTATGTGTTCATATATACCCTGAATTCAGATTAAAGGCCATTCTGACTGAAGAACGCCACCTGTCTGGGGTATCTAAATTTGAGGCGCCAGTGGCCAATCCTTTCTAAGACAACCTTAAATTGTATCACGCAAAGGAAACTACGGAATATTGCATTAGATGCTCCTATAGCAACTGCCGTTAAATTGTGTAAAAAGCAGGGCATGTTGATTGGACCAACATAAGGTTATGAAAATTTAATGCTGGAAGTAGGACTAGAACTACACTCCGGTACTATGTTGGCAACCAGAACAGCCGCCTACCAACCTTTATTCTTTTGGGTTTATGAAACTTACTATGGCAAACAATACCAGCTAAATTTAGAATCGAAATGCACCTAACAAATAATTACAGGAGGGATAATCATATCAATGCAGTATCGCTATGATACAAATTAACTCTTCCGGCTCGACTTGCTACAATTCTTCAATGGTCAGGACGCAAATATCCTTGGCTAGTTGTTAACTTGAAACGGAATTTTCTTTAGATCCATTAAAATGTGAGTACTACAAGGCCATATACTGGATCACAACAATTGCGATTGGATCAACGCAAGATGCTATGTCATATATCTGACTCGAAAGCGAGGACAGATACAAAAACCCATACACTGGAAGGACCACTGAGCCATCCCGCTTCCAGCTACTTACATTGCATCGATGTTGCATCGTCGAAGCCAAGCCAAGCGTCGTCGTCTCCATCGATCGAATGCCTCTCCCTAGAATTAAGTTCAAAAGGTAAGAGGTTTAGCAAAATAAATTACCAAAATATCTCACTAACCTGCCATTGAATAACTAAATAGATTAGATATTACAGCAACAATGACATAAAATTACATCACCAAGATGTTAAAATGAAGTGTTCGTGTACCAATGCCAAACATATTAGATAAAGGCATAGTGAGGGAAGGATGAACGAACCTGTGTCAACATGCCCTTTGTTAGATATTTCTGGAATGATTGAACAGTGCGATTGTCACATTTAGAGTATTCACGGATTTCTTACGTGGGTAGTAGATTTGCACTAATACGCATACAGTTCGTCTTCTTCGTGGTAGCTGGGTGCTGATTCGTCCATTACCTCCGAACGCTTCAACATCATCCACACCAACCACAAGAAATGAATTACGATCTAATCTGCGTTTCGGAGTTGAATTTCTGAGACTATTCTTTGTTTGAAACCATTATTGAATCTTAAAATTAAAATATAAAAAGATCTTTTTTCGGAACGAGGTTATCACATTTGCTTAAATCTGTTATTGTAAGCATTGATACTATGTGTGTGATGAGAGGCCTGAGGATTGACCGGGAAATTCAGTTCCGAACCGTTGCCAGCCATCCAAGAATAGATTGTACCTCAATTACAGTGGTTAGTGTAAATGATGCTGAGACCTTAGCAGGAAATGGACGAATCAGCAGCCAGCCAATACGAAGACGAACTCGATGGAAAATGGGATAGATCGGATCTTTGCGAAACTGATAATGCAAATCTACTACCCACGAAAGAGAACCATGGATATTTTAAATACCCTAAGTTAATTATTTGCATCAATTACTCGGTAATTTTCGAAAAATTCCATGACTCGAGTTAAATAAGTAAATGCTGACATTTTGTTCCATTTTATCCATACCAGACAATATCTTGATCTACGCACTAGTGGATGAAAAACTGTTTTCTTGTCTGCATCATAATACCTTTAATAGGTGACAGTATTTTAACCTAAAAACTGAATGGGAAATGTCGAGGCATTTATACCAAAATTTTGAGCAGGAGCCCACGAGAGATCACCTGTCAACAATATAGAACTACAATCGCTTTAGTTTTTCAGTTCACATCAAGAAGATTTTCGGTTATATTTCGGTACCAAATAATTGCACATCAATTATTCTAGTAATCAAATTAAACAATTTTTGACTGCGCATATAACACATTTTATTTAAATGTTCTGCACTCAAGATAAAAATAAATCTTATTCCTTAATCAGTTGTACAATTAAGGCAGAAAATTACGCGTTTCATCCTCACAACAAGCCGACAGATGCCAAAGAAGTTCAAACAACAAACCTAATATATCTCGTTTAAAATCAACATATGGTTCTCACCCAAAGTACTTTCAAATTCATTTTACTCAGCTGCAACGTATATGCCGTCACAGTTGCAATTTGTGATAGGTCAGAGTTTAGTAGTCCTACATTACGAAGATTACTATTTCACAAGGAAAGACGGAATGACTGCTAATCCATTCAAGGTGGCTTAAACAGAATATAGACTGCCAAATAATTAAAAAAATTGTCAGCCTAATCCAAGACTATTAATTCAGCGCATGGAGAACATCGACGTCAATAAAATGAAATTATCTCCAGCATGCGGAAAAGTAACATTAATAATAGCTACTATAATAATGTCGAAACAGGGGTGAAAAATTTATATCAACATTGGACGACAAAACTAATGAGAAAACTGTTATACATTTCATTGTAAGCACCAACGGTAATACGGCTTTCATGCTTTTTTCATCATATCACTTCATAAAACAACCGAATCGCTTCATTAGTTCTTTTCTTAATAGCCAAAAAATCAATATGACTCAGCATTTTCCAACCAGACACTTCTAAGCAAATATCAACGCCTTAGAGTACATAGTCAAAATAACGTTCCAAACTTGAATTAGATTACATTAAATCTATATTTCTTGCATTTTACATCGGTCTCGCATCGAATAAGTACATATCGTCCAGTTATGCATTCAGAATGTAGGTACATGTCAAAAGTAACCGCAGCTTACCTAGCCTAACCTTGGCATCAATATATAGTACTTATCGATGCGTATAAATATAGAATATACGGATATCAGCTTTGCTTAAAAGAAATAAATTTTTGCGATATTGGTTAATGCAGGATTACCTGCTGTGTTGTGGCTAACGGGATCCATTTCCAAGTTTCTTTTAGAGTCCACATCTCATCACACAATATAAGGAAAAACTAATAAAGCAAGTATGAAATTTTATTAAAGCCATTCCATTGTCGCATATGACAGGGTAATCTCACAATTGCTACTAATATGCGATTGGACAGGCGCGCGCCCAACCGCTAAAAATTCAATAAAATACAATTATATACACGTGTACAATCAAGTGAAACTAAAGTACCGTGTGTTAAATTACATGTTGCACGCGTCAAATTAACTGCTTTAGTACCACTGTATGAAATAACGAAAACTAAGTGCGACGTTAGTGGTTGAATTAGTGGAATTAAAATAATAGTATAACCAAGCCATGGCAAGTTATAACATCTCATTAAAATAGAAAAAATATGATAGGAAGCAAATTAGATTAAGGTCAGAAAGAAGTATTATGAAAATAATATCATTTAATAATAACTTGCATTCTAAAGATAGTGGTTAATTAGTCCATTAGTGTTCAACTAAATAAGGAATCTAAATTAATATATACAATACAAGAATAGTTAAGGTAATGTTTCTTAAGGATGGTACTGCAAATAATTGATTAATATGTATAAGTAATAAGACCACATACAAGCCAATCTGATTCCGATTCCTACCAGAATTTGGTGTTGTCTTCTAAATGGAGTCCAACAGTTTCAATCATATTATTTGATTTCATTTTAATAGGTTCCCTAATCTGTCTCATCAATCTTCTAGGACTACATATCGCTTTGTCTATAATTATCATGGTTAATTGTGTGAAATCTAAAATGCTTGACGGGCTAATCGGAGCTAGTAAGATATTTACATTTACATGCAGTTTTGTGTTCTCCCTTAATTAACATTTGATTCCACCAAAATACATGAGATTGTACGAACAAAGCATTGGTTGTGTGAGTGGTGATGAAAACAATTTTAAACAAGGCTGCAAACTTAATATAAACTCAAATTCTATTATACTTTTAAGCATAGATCAAGGATTGCATAATGAAGAAAGAGCAATTCATTCAATGGAACAGTTTCGTCTTTATTTATAGCTCCATATATATATATATATATATATATATATATATATATATATATATATATATATATAAGGCATTGTTTTACATAAAAAGCCTTTATAATAATTGTTATCACCACCCGCGCAATCAATGATTGTTTAATTGCCCAAATATTCAATTTAATACATTTTCTTCTAATTGCGTGATGCCTGTTCTATAATGACAGATTTTCATGGCTAGGCCGCAAGAGATTCCATATAGACTCCACCTGGAGAATTTAATAAACTCCTGATTTAGTATTGTTCAATTAATCTCTTTTCGTTAGTAAGTTTACAACCTATAATAAGAGTCTTTCTTAAAACGGATCTTTAATTTAACTTCAATACTGTAATTTTACTTTTCTTCTTAGTATGGAATCTGTTAATACCATCATCCCACCGTCATATTTCGCTGTCAGATTACGCAGACCAATTTACAATTAAATTTACTTACAATATCCATCAATTTTATTTCTATTAACATACGAAAGTAACCATTAGCATTGGATATTTATCGCAGTTTGTCTAATTCACATTAGCTGTGTTTCTGCGTGTTGTTTTTTTAAGATAACGATTTTTATCCTACACGGATGATTTCACTTGAAATTAGGAATGATCTCTTAGTAAGTTTTCGTTCTACAAATATATCCTTTAAATTTCTGAAAATGTATAATTAATCTGACACCCAAAATTGTATTTTAACCAACTTGCCCATTCTCTAAACAATGAAGCCATCCTTGATTACGTAATTTCACCTGGCAGGAATTCAGTAATTTGTTTGACGCGTTCAAATGGCAAACAAATATTCAGTTACTGGTTAAGCACTTGAAGTGATATAATTACATGTGACTGGTTTCTTACTAGTTATAGACACACACATTACACTCGCCCATCCAATGAGGCTACTAAGTCATAAGTATTAATGAAACGATTTATACGAAATTTCACACTTTATTTATTAGTTAGCCTTTCCATTGTGTGACGAGATGTGGAATGAAGAAGAAACCTTTAAATTCAGTCCGAAAAGAGAACAGTCCTCCAACAGTCACAACATATATAAGGTAAATCAGATTTGATTAGTTATTTAAAACCTATAAGATAATGCTGTGCAAAATATATACCTGTAGGCGTCTACGATCTTCACATCTAAATGACAACTTCGCCTAGCGTGCAATAAGAGGGCGCGAATAGATGAATTGTGTGCAAACGACCTTTAAATCGGTATTTCTCCAAAAACGACAAATAAAGAGTAAAAAACTTAGGAATTTGCGATTTTTATATACATTAAGCTATGTCAACTACATCTATGTCCTTATCTTCAATTTCAGGGTTAAATTGATTGATGGGTGATTTTGAAGTAGTCTTGCATGTCGTGGAAGCAATATTCACATTAAACGACTTCTGATTTTCGAATACTAATACTGCAAAATCAAGGTTGACTAACCTCCAACTTGAGGAAATTTCCCCACCTTACTCCTGAACGAAGACAGTATAAACAATAGCAGTATCAGAAGTAAGAATGGATAAAAATCGAAAACTTGTACATGCTAGCCGGGCATTAGTTTTAGTAAAATTTCGCGAAATTTAATTTTAGACCCTAATACAACTAGACGTGTGTGTCTTTGTAATGACGACGTATCATGTTTACAAATTTAATGAGAATATCATTTAAAATATAATATCCAATAGTTTTTTTCAATAAGTATACATCAACCACAGCAATTGTGAGGCAATGATATACTTGTCGCTATTCCAGTCGTTGCCAATGGGGAAAAATACGTATATCCTAATACAGGGAGGAATTCTGTCCGTTTATATCTAATGTATTTGACACTAAGGGTTGAAATTGCGTAAAATGATAGAATAACCTAGATACGATTGGATGCAAGTGAAAGCACGGCGGTTATTATACGAATTGCGATTGTCGATTCTGAAGAATACTATCATAGTTGACTCATACCAAGTAACTGCCACAGTCTACTGATTCTTTATAGTACAAATTGTCATTGGGAAATGTAGTCTTGTGAATATTTCTGTCTACTCACGACCGATGTATTCAAGCAATTTCCGTTCGGTCAATAATTGTCAAGCTTTCTTCAGGAGCCACAACTTAACCTTCATATTTGAAACATTTTCTCTCATTTTGACAATAACACGTTTATATTTCGTGTTACTGCACAAAAATTGGATGGTCACCGTAATCCACTTTCGCCAATAAAATTAACTAAGTTACGTGAACCGTCAGGCCGAAATGGATGAGGCCTCAGACCGACATACATTTTTATACTAAACTATGCACTTTTTTACATAATAAAAAGTTTTCAACATATGTAGCCCAATGGATTGTTCATTTTGGCAATCAAAACTTCCTTTCGCTTATAGCGCGCTTGCTCACATTTCACATGTCGATATGAAGACGACTTGACTTTTGATAGGATTTCTATAGAAAAAAGTAGCGACAAACTGCATTTGACGCTGTCAATTAAATTAGCTAGAGTTTTCTGTTTTTCAGGCGGTAAATTTGAAAAAATACAGAATAAAGAAAGGGGGTTAAGCAAAACTACGTTCTTCAACGCACAAACATTAAAGTAAACAAAAATAAATAATTTTAATAAACGGGTGCTTTATTGTCGGAGTCAATAATATGCGTTGATTCAAGCTTATTCATAGCGTCGGTAACTTCACCTTCAGTTAACTTTCTCTTAGATGGTCTTCCAACAAAGACTGCCCAGTATCGTTTGTTGGACTATTAGGTTCAGATACACAAATGGACACATCTTTCTTCAACAGCCAAATTCGCCAAGGCCCTTTACTTCATTACGTTATTACCTTTAGGAAGCTGTGTTAACTGCGCAGTAGGATCAAACTAGAAGCTCATATTAAATATAATTACTGTAACCCTTTGAATCTTACGAGGTACTCTTGCCAACTCATCTGTCTTTAGCAGTGTATGAATTTCATGAACGGGGTATGCACATCACTTGTCTCGAAGAGACAAGATGTGCTTCGATTTATCCACACTCATTTGGATGTAGTTCACATAAATTGGAGGTTCTTATGCTGTTCAAATGCGAGTGACTGAGCCACATATGGCGTTGCCATTTTTCTAGTCTAAATTCCATCATCATCATCATCATCAACAACAACAACAACATAACTCGACGGAAGAGCTCGGACCTCTCGTTTGACATACGCTAAATAAGCGTAGTAAACATGAATTTGGTAGTCTTAACAGGTTATGCGCAAACTGTTATGAAAAAGTGTGATTTTTTGAGAAGCAATCAGATTTTGCCTGGAAATTCAACGCCAAACCCGATGATGACTGAGCGCGAAACGCAGATGATGGAAGATGAAAATGATTAAAAATTACCATGGCATTGTCATCCGGTTCACCAATCTTTCACACAAGCAGCTTGCCCGGTGATATTTCATCGTGTTCAAATATGCTATATTTTGAGAAGCAGGCGTTTGATGCGTAGGATGTGAATGCGTTTCACTAATTCTCTAATAGTTCAATCATTTAATTTGTCAATAGTCTATGAATCAGAATGAAATTCCAATTCATGTTGATGCCTGTAGTTAATCTTAATATCAGCGTACTGAAAACTTACACAAAAATGCAAAAACCTTCAGTGACTTCTAAGATTTCGATAGGCCAACCTGAAATTACAGACAATAGCGCACCAAACAGCCTCTGGAAAGTGGTGCGGTAAGCTTAAGCATTCCTAGGCCGGTTTTTTTCTTCGTTATACCTAGAAACTTGTCTTCTTATTTAGTCACCATCAATGATGCGAAACTAAGTAGAGATCGCACAGCAACTCGTAAGCGTACACAAGGAATTGACTCAAGCCACACTGGGAAAAGAATAAATAGTGATTTATTAAGGCTAAATAATTCCACTAGATTACCTCAGTTATACGACTGGTTTACGTAATGACTGAGATATGGTTAGTATTTAACAAAAGTTAGCTTTGTCGAGCTGTTACTATTTTGTCATAATTGCCTTATTACGCGCATGCATGTTTTGTCTCTTAGATTTATCCGTTTGACACCAATAGGTTGCTTTTCTATTTCCACTGACAATGAAAACATTGATAATGATAAAACTGTTGAAAGAGCCACTCTTTTTAACTATATATATATATATATATATATATATATATATATATATATATATATATATATATATATTCATTTATCCGTTTGTCCGTTGGTCTATACTCAACTGTCTCTTCTGGAATGCGCTCATGGTCTTCATTCGTCAGTTCCAAATCGTCAACATTCATGAAAAGATCATTCAGTCGACAATTTCCCGGTTCATTAGACTGATAGAGTTTTGTGTAACTCACCATACCGGCCATCCATGGAAAACAGACAAGGCCCAGAAACCAATGAGAGCTATGGCAGCAAAAAATAGTAAAGCTTGATTTGAAGGTAGCAGGCAAACTTCAAAATGGTTTAATGTGAACTTTCACGAAATAATAAAAATACACATTTCATTTGTTTTTAAATAATAGCATGTAAAACAGAAAACCACGTCAAGTGAAGTATTAGATTAATAATAACATTGTCGTATGTGAGGGGTTAAATTATAAGATAGGTGATAAGATAGTTCCTCATTTCCTCCTGTAATAGAGACGATTATATATATATATATATATATATATATATATATATATATATATATATATATATATTGAAAGGTAAAAATAATGTGTAGTGAAATAGGGGAGCACCCAATCATTTGTACGCATCGCCGTCAGTTACGACCCAATGCCCGAACATGCTTGCTCTGCATGCATAATTCAGACTGCAGTTTTTTATTCATAGAACATCATATGCTGCTAACGCATTTCTGGTTATGCATTTGGTTATTATCCTAATGGCAAAATATGAAAAACATACATGCGAGAGTACTCTTAGTTGCTGCACAATTTCACATGTGCATTCAACATTTTAATTCAGTTTTTCACTCCGGTTATTAAACGTCTAATCGATTGGTCTACATATGTTAAACGAAACCATACGAATGTACAATGATAAATAATACTTAAGTCTACGTTAACGAAAACGTGCGCAGTTATATAACAGGCATTGTTTAAGATGATTTAACTACACGTCATAAAGTCGTTTTTACTTTTGTTGTGGGCACACAACGTGCTCTCTAAATCTCTAATTTCTATTCTACACAATTGATTTAATCAATTTATAATAGGAAAAATCAAAATAAACATTTGTGCGAGGGTCAGAAAAGAGGGAATAACTCGTCGAAAAATAAGTCGGAATGTATCGTTTTAGAACCTACCTATACAGAGGGAAATATAGAACCAACGTCAAATTTCGTGGTCTTAGCCCGTAGCCATAGAAATTCGGGCCTGATGAACGGCGTGCGCAAGCTAGTCAGCACGGGTATGGTAGCATGAACCTTACCGAGTCTAAAGGGACACATCCATAATCCCGTTACATGTGCAGCCTCGAGTTTGTTTTGATTACGCAGTAGCACTTAGTGTTAAATGTTTAGTGACAAAGTGATAGCTAGCGTGTCTGACGCGAAGGGGAGGTTTGGCATCTGGGCAGATAGTATTCATTAGCCCTGGTTGGCAGACTATCTAAGAAAAGGAAAACATAGAATACAAACCATTCTCACTAAGAATGGGCGAGATACTTTTCTTTTACATTTCACATATAACCATGAAAGATATAAATTTTAAAGATTACATTCGTCGTGCAGTATAAAAGCGGTCGCCTTATATGCTTAGTCGTGCAGGATGGCTAAGCGAAATCAGTAACTTTCATCTCCGATTCTGCCTTTTTACCTTCTATTACCTCTTCTCAATCTAACAATAATTCTCTTTTCGATACCATGAATTTGGCTAATGTTGATCATATCTCTGAGCCCAAAATCGTGTTTCCAAATATCAAAAATAGTTTCTGTAGACTATCGTACATTAGACCTAAGCTAGATTTCAATATAGGCGCATTTAATATTCGAATATTAAAACAAGTTGGACAACAAGCTCTTGCACGTACATTGGATAAATTAGAAACCGATGTTTATTGTGTTTTGGAAACCGAAATACAGGATCCTACGTGCATTACGGATCTGGATGCACCATCTCTATATACGCGACAATGGTTTTGAACATCTGGTTCCACGGCGTTTTCTCAAGTAATTAAATTGGGCATCTATATTGTGCTTAGCACACGAGTTGAAGCTTGATTAATTTAATGGATTCCTGTAAATAGACGATTTTGAGCGGCACGTTTAAATAAATCTACGAAAATCAATGCAAAAATAAATAATCATATGACTTCTCGTTGTATCGACATGTGTTCCTACCAACTACAGAACATATGAAAGCAATGACACTATTTATTCCGATCTAAGCTTCTTACTAAGTAGAGCAAGACGTTCAAACTTTTGGTCATTCGTGAGACGAATGCTCAAGTTTGGCGCTTAAAAATCGCTGAATTTCATTTAGGTGGAAGATACACTTTAAGCTCGACGCCCAACGATAATGGGGATGGCCTTTGGTTAGCTGCGCGAAACAGAGATTATATTTATGTAATGCAAACTTCGGACGTAATGTAAGACGTTGTGCCATATGGCATCCGCCAGCTCCCGGACAACAGAGGACCCAGATGGATCATGTAGCAAGTAGATATAGACTGCGTGGTTGCACCTCGGAATGTCATTTTACTTGGAACACTTGTCGACTCGAACCAAGCTCTTATCGCTTGGAGAGTTTGACTTAAATTTTCCGGCAAAATAAATACGAATAAAACTGAAATAGATGTAAGCAAACTCGAACTACCGTCCATCCGACAAAAATACGAAAATACTTTCCAAAGTCAAAGCCAAATGATCTTGATGGCAAAAATTATAATTGACTTTGGACCAATATAAGTTCCATCATGTACTATGTAGATACTATTATATATGGCATGGCAGGCCCCCGCAGAAATAATCATTGGTTCTCTGTAAAATTTATAGAGATACCCGAAACAGGGCGACAAATGCCACCTGCCTAGGCTGAAAATAATACTCGTCTCAATGTAGGACGCCAAAATAAGCGCCCGATATTGCTGGATTTTGTAACCCACTGATGAGTTGACCTAGTTCTATGTTTAGTCTTAAATTATTAAATTTTATGTGATACGAAGATCTAACGTATATACAACTAGGCATTCGATATATTGCGTATCTAGTAGATATTTAGTTCAAATAGGACTGAAGGATATTCCAAAGGTGTAATCATTTGAAGTTTCACAGCCAAAGAATCCAGATTAAGTTAAATCTTCTGTTGTTCTAATATACGCATGTGTGCATTATCTAACTGTCCGACATATATTGATCAAATATATAGTGAGTATAGGGCGTAATGCCAGCTCCTACCGATGAGTTGTCAGTAAGTAAAAAACGCATGTGTACATGACACTAAATCTGTTATTCATGCTGACTTCGACATAGCATGTTAGAATGGTACTAGGCATGCAATATATAATACATGCTTGTAAATTTTAGTACGCGTGATAATATAAATAATCTTCATCAAATGATAGGTAGAATGCGACTAGAAGCCGTATGTCTAATGTAAAACAAGAGAAGTAAACAGCATAGTACTAATCTGTGATAATCATGAAAAATACAGCAATAAAAATAATTATCAACTAAAATTTGTGCAAAAATTTAATTCAAATGATTTACTTTTCATTTATAGGAATTATGATGTGATCTTTGGATAGTAGGTCAACTCGACGCGTCCATTTGGCCACGTTCGCGTGATGTGCAAGTTTCATTCTAGAAAATAAATAAATAAAGCGTAGATTTTAGTCTTCAATTATTGATTTCCTAACTTATTTTCGAGTCGGCGAATTTCCCAAAACTACAGTGAACCAGTAATAGCTTTATCATATTTGTCACGAACTAAAAAATTTGCATTTGAGAATTAGGTATTGTGTTGGTCGGAGACTAGTTAAAAACAATGGAAATGCGTCACTACGTCTGACTGACAGTCGTTTTGCTATGTTGGTCGACGACTAGTTAAATGCAATGAGATTGGTGTTTAATTCAAGCTCGCAAACTTTATTTACAGAATTGTTGCCACCAACCGCGCAATCATTGACTGTTTAATTGTGTACATGTTGATGAATTTAACTCCGTTACTGTTGAAATACACATTCATATAAGGGATACTAAAGTTCAAGTCTTAAATTTCCTAACAAAACATACAATGGGTTCTGTGCTTGGTACCGGCCCCTACTGATGAATAGCCAAAAAACAGGAAACATGCGTTCATGAAATAATACCTTGTGATAAAGTTGATTTTAACAAACACTTTTGGCTCCATTTTAATTAACCTGATACTAGGAACACAATACTTAACACTAAATTACATAACCAAGTTTTAAAAGAGACATAACGTCACAGAAATAACGACGACCTAGAAGATGTTTGTGTGGATAGTTAATAACACTCAAGGTAAAATCAATTACAAAAACAGCACAACATTCAACAAAAAATGTATGCGAATTTTAACGAACATTGTTTGCGCGGGCGGTGATAACAATTACTATACTCAATGTTGCTAACTCGATATAAACACCTTTCCCTTTATGTACGTACATTTGGCAATATAAACTAATTATTGTATAATGTTGAAAAGGCAATTCATCCAGTAGACCGGTTTCGTCCTTATTGAGAACTCATCACGTACTGTTCTGAATTTGCCGCGGACAGGGATCGAACTTGGGCACGTTTGCTTCGGAATCTGGTGCTCTAACCACTGAGCCACTCTGCCGCACACTACACACAATTTATATAATTATACATAAACAATTAATATGTTATATAATTATTAATTATATAAATGTTCATTTCAATATCACTTCCCCATGTAGTGTGGTGTCTGTTCAGTAATGACAGATTGTGTATGTTGAGTTGGAACTTTGGGTCTAATAGGATGGCACTTGAGCTCCATCGAAAGGAAAGGCTAACCGTAAGCCATTCGTTGGAGTATGACTGAACAGTGTGTGTAGTGTGCGGTAAGGTGGCTCAGTGGTTGGAGCACCAGATTCTGAAGCAGACGTGTCCAGAGTGGAACCCTGTCTGAGGCAAATTATGTAAAGTACGTGATGAGTTCCTAATAAGGACGTAATCGGTTTACTGGATAATTTGCCTTTTCAACACCACAATAATTAGTTTATACTGACAAATGTACGTATATAAAGGGAAAGGTGTTTATATCATGTTTGCAACCTTGATTATAGTAATGGTCTGCGGACTTATTACTCAGATAAAGTGCATGCAATAATTTTTAATAAATCTACTTATGTTACGTTGCTTAAAACGAATACGATGAAATGTAGATTTGAAAAATGAAGAACATTAAAGATTACTCAATTAATAAAATAACTAGGAAATGAAATGATCAAGCAACGCGATCAAGCAACGAAACTATGGGCGATGCACATGTCAAAATCAAGATAAAACATTAATAATACGTTCGCAAGTCAACCAATCATATCTGGCCGCCTTTCAATGTGCAGCCACATCCATTGATACCGCACGATATCGCATCAGCATAACAAACTGATACTTCATTGTGGAAATGAGACTGGTAGTCTCGCCCCTCTTCATTTTTACGTTGGATATAAGAAAAACTAGAACAGCGCTTTAGCGTCAACAGAATAGTTCAACGAGCCATAAATGAACACAAAATATCAAACATAAATAAACGGAAATTCATTGCGCAGGCGGTGATAACCAGTAATTTTTATGGTTACGAACTAGATAAAAAAACCTGACCCATTATATACACACATTTTCGGTATAGTGTAGAAAAGACAATTCATCCTGTAGACCTATTTCGTCCTTATTGCGAAATCATTAGGTACTGCCCAGAATTTGCCGCGGGCAGGGCTCGAACCTGCGCAAGTCTGCTTCGGAATCTGGTGCTTTAACTAATGAGCCATCCTGCCGCACACTACACTGCACACAATTTATAGTTATATACTAACTAATGTAACTTGATTTGTCTATTTTTCCTTTAGGTGGAGCTCATATGGCATTCATTTAGACCCAAAGTTCCAACTAACCATTCCAAATCTGTCATTACAGAACAGACACCACACTACATGAGCAAGTGGTACTGAAATGAACATTTATATAATTAAACGAACATTGGTTGCGCGGGTGGTGATAATTATAATAATCAAGGTTACGGTCTTGATATAAACACCTGACCCATTAATTACTTACATATGTCAGTATAAACTAAGAATTGTAGTGTAGAAAAGGCAATTAATCCAGTAGACCGGTTTCGTCCTTATTGGGAACTCATCATGTACTGGCCAGAATTTGCCGCGGACAGGACTAATCCTGGGCACGTCTGCTTCGGAATCTGGTGCTCTAATCACTGAGCCATCCTGCCGCAAACAACAATGCACAAAATTTTTAGTTATATACTAAATAATGTAACTTGGTTAGTCTATTTTTCATTTCGGTGGAGCTCATATGGCATCCATTTAGACCCAAAGTGGTACTGAAATGAACATTTATATAATTAAACGAACATTGCTTCAACAGAAATTTCTCGCAGGAGCGTCCGTATAGTGATAAAGCAGTCAGCCCAATGATAAAAGCAGACTTCGAGTCGAAATGAAAATAAATTAACTAATATTTGTAAATTTGTTTTATTGAATCGATGCTCATTATGCGAGCAAAGTTCTATATGTAATTGAGTACACCCAACAATGGCTTCTGATGGGTTAGAAACGTTGATTCAAGGACTGACTACTCAAATGAACAATTTAACCGCAGAATTATGCATAATTCTCTTCTGGACGATACATTGATAATAAATACAGACGATATCCGTGTGCATGTCCCATCCAATATAGATAGAAACAATACCTACCACATACGACACAAATTTTTCAGCTATATAGTAATTTATGTTTCTCGGTTGTCTTTTCCTACGTGTTGAGTCTGTATAGCATGCCTTTAGACCTAAAGTTCCAAATAGCCATACCCAATCTGTCGTTATAGAACAGATAACACGTTCCATAGGGAAGCGGTATTGAAATCAACATGTACAGCATTAAACGAATATTCGTTGCGCGGCAGTGATAGTATTTACTTTTTAATCAAGTTTTCGATCTGGATGTAAAAGCCAGACACATTATGTACATGCATTTCTCAAAATAAACTAAATAATGTATTGTGTTGAAAAGACAGTTCATTTACGCAAACATAAAATAAAGTCCGGACTTCAATAATCGTGCTGTGCCACTATGAATGAGTAACCTTTTAGAGTCCACATATGAATAGATATAGTAAGGCAGCAGTGAAGAATTTTTTGAATCTAATGTGTTGTTGTGTTATTTCACCATCAATGCGAAACCGACGCATCTGGTAAAATCAAACCCGCTAAGGGAGATTTAAACCATCATAAAATTATGCATGGCCGTTTATAGATGTAGTTAAGTATCAAGCAGCGTCAACACAATAATTATGGAAACCATTTAAGGGTTTTTACAACAAGTACTGTCAAAAATACTCATATTAAACATTAAATTACCCCCTTGGGTATTCCAGAAGGGGGTGTTGGTGACTTCACCAATATTGGTTGGACTGTTTATGCGGATTCCCTTGAGCTTCTACAATGGTGCCGTCCAGCCTAGATTTAATTATCCATAACTCAACAGTCAGTGTTCATTTTAGCAGACAATACACTTAATAACAGTTAAATATTGTTTGTTGCGGAGAACTAATATATATTCAAGTATGTATTAGGTGTTGCGAACATAATAACAAATTAGTTCAGTTGTGACCACAAGGAAAAATCAGCATGAACGGAAAGTATTATCTCATTCACATTCGTTTTGTGCTTACTGGCGACTCATCAGTAGGAGTCGGTATTACGCTATTTAATCACTATATATTTGGGTGGGGAATGTGGGATAGTAGGACGGTATAATCTTCTATACGAATGTGTAAACCTATAGTAGTGAAGCAAACATCATATAAAGTCTCAAAAAGGCGACTTCCACGCTAAATCGCTCTATATAATATATATACCGAGTCTTTAAAGGATACTAATACTATGGCTATTGTGTTAGTAACCGATACCAACATTGTAGTACCGAAAAGGTACATGGTAATAACATTATGGTTGCCGAATCGGTACATGGTACCAACCTGATGAATATCAATTTATGCTATAGTTCACCGAAAATGAGAGTTACAACAATTTCTGAGCACCTGTTACTCCAGTAAATCCATACACTCTGGCCTTGATCGATATCAGTCGCCAGTAAGCACGAAACGAATGTGCATGAGATTATACTTTCCGTTCATGCTGTCTTTGGTTTATCCTTGTGGTCACAACTGAACTAATTTGTTATTAGATTCGCAACACATAATACATACTTACATATATATTAGTTCTCCGCAACAAACAGTATTCAACTGTTATATATTGAATTTAATGATGTCATGTTTACCGTGAAATGCGATAACTGATATCGATCAAAGCCAGAGTGTATGGATTTATTGGAGTAACAGGTATTCAAGACTCTTAATGTTTTCCAAACCATCAGATGAAGTCAAAATGCTTTTTTTCTAATCAATTATTTATGGGCGATAGCTCGCATAACGCGTGAAAATTTAAAAAAAATATGTGTTATTTAATTATCACTTCTGCGGTTCGAATGTTGCTTCCATCACTGTCCTGACTACTTCATTTTAATTCGTGTATTTCTGTGAGGACTTTCTACTTTATTCACATAAGCTTCAAAATGGGACATTTGGAGCGTTCTCGGCCTCAAAGGTGGCCATTGATATACATGTTATTAAGACAGGATAAGCAAGGTCCCGCCAATTGACCCAGTTTGCCTCTGGATTAAAACAACTTTTCACCTAGTTCATTTCCTCGTGATTGGTGATGGTACGATACGGAGGGATCAAGTAACAGCTGTTGAAAAATAGTATGTCTACCACTTTGGCTGTACCAGCCATCCTCTCGAGATTCATCGATAACCTGGCAAGTGTGAATGTCTTTCTAAAACAGCTTCCCAACCAACGCAAATAACGTTATAAAATAATATTTGTTGGTGATTTCATATTGAAGAGCAGCCGAATAAAACTGTTTTGATCAAAAACTTGGCTTATGATCAATATCTCCGAATGCTCATCTGGCAATTAAGAAGGCCTAATGAGCGAATATATAGATTTTGTAAATGTCTACGCACTATATGTATAGTTTAATTAAATATTAAATCTGTTGGTGGAACTGTTTTTCCTATAATGTCAGAATAGGGATGGCTTCTGGGAACTAGTTCGTAAGTACTACCAAATAGGATCTACATAGAAGAATAATCAAAATATTTGTTCGTATTTAACGAGGAAATGCACGCAATTAACGTGCTTATGAGATGAGTTACAAGAATATTTAAAAACTCTCAGGTTAATATACTGGCAGGGGAAATCCTAATCGATGTATTGATGAATTGCAAGTGCTAGCTTATACCCATATATATATATATATATATATATATATATATATATATGTTATGTAATTTACATAATTTAATTCGACTGGTCATGAGTAATCGCGACGCAGCAGCCAATTCGAGGAAAAGCAAAATACATTTTATAACATTACAAAGCCAAATAGCATAAAAAGTAGAAATAATAGCTCGTAATGATAACTCAGCTTTCTTAAATTCTAAGGAAAACACAAGCTTATCAATAAATAGTACTTACTCTTGAACTGACATGGATCTGATTTGTTTAGATATGCCGTTAGTTGGCGTTCCCATAGGAAACATTGACTCAGCTCTTTGGCCAGGTGAGCTAAGATGAGAGCTATCAAACAAAGATGAATTGTTACCATCTTTCGTGTAGATCAACCGATCGTAAAAAAAGGAATTAAAAAGATAAGAGGAGCGACGTTGAAGCGACGTAAGATTCTCATAGTAGATATATTTCAAATAAAAGTTGATGATGGTGTCATTCAGCAGGGCTCCCGGCGCCAGACAGGCCAAGTCTTCTGAAGTCACAGCTAACGTATCTGGTGAACCTTCGGGTCGATAGTTGAATTTGCTAAAAATGTTTAACATCAAGGGCTTTTAAGAATGGAAACAGTGTTTATAACACCGCTAAATTAGCAGTAATTAAAAACAGATTTCATAAAAATGCAATGAGGAATTTCAAACATACCCAGAAAAACATCCAGCCTGACGACCAAAACTGCTAGTAGCTGGAACCTTGTCGGTAATTTTGGGATGAAACCATCCCTTATCATGTGAAGCTTCAGGGTCGGTTCTGCCGCGCGGCTTATATTATAATTACAAAATAAAAGTCAGAACATGTGCTATGTACGGATCGAAATTTTGGGTTTATGACGGAATATTTTGCCAGATTCTCTTTACAGACGATATCAGTCTATCCAAGAAATGGATTTCTATATATAAAAAATCCTTCCAAACTAGCAATGGGTGATAGTGTTCTCTCATAACTCACAAAATAGTTATGCTCGTGGTTCTACAGTATTTTATCATTACCTTACAAATTGAGATTATCGTTACAGTTTTTTATATACTTGAAAAGGAAGCAAACACAAATTTTCTAGTAATTTACATATTTAAAACTTTTAACCTAAAGCGAATAAGTTAGAACTCTATCAGAGCAAAATATTTTTGGCGGAGTCATTCATTTATTGATGTAATCCAGGCGTTTACGTATTAACATGAGTGCACACATAAATTCCCAAGAGCTCCAAGCGACTTACAGCCAAAACATAACTATGAAGTCCATGACATTGCAGTATGGAAACATCATAGCATTATACTGGGTTAATGCTCTGAAGAAGTTCTTCTTGTGCGAACATATACACATAAATGCCTACATGTATAAATGAAGATGAAGGTTTGTGACATTCTCCTGTGACATAAGGGAAGAATTAAATAGCCTTTTCAACAAGAGACCCACAGATTTCCGCCCATTCTAGATAGTGAGATTAGAGTGCAACGTGATCAATTAAAATATTGAAAATAATAGAATCGGTTGAAGAGATTGTTTGACCACAAATCTCTCCGTTCCAGCCACACAATAGTTTTCCCAGTAGCCCGGAAAACAGGGTGTGTAATCTACATTAGCTCGAAGACTGGATTTGTAGCGTAATAAAATAGACGGGCCAGAGCAGAGTGATTCGCACAATTTGTCAAAGACAGCTGTTGCAAAAATCAGCTATCTGAAAAACTCCACAGAAGCCTGGTGTTCCCCAGAGGTCCTAGGTTAAAAACTCGCTGAACATATGTCTATGCCAATAAGACAGAATAAATTAGCCCCTTCACTAAATTGTTTTCGCTAGACGCAAAACGATTTTCGTCTATTTAAGTGACTCATGGTTAAGAAGAGAACTATGCGTCGTGATCAAATACTCGTTATCACAAATGGTTGGCCTACTCCTCTTGTAAAAACTAACATCCACCTTGAGACGCGTGTGAAATTCGCCTTCCCAAACAGTGCTTAAACCAACATAATCGCCATTCATAAACGAGGTTTTATGGTGTTGGTATATCAGCGAGTGACTTTATCACCATCATTCACATCAATACATAAGTCATTATTGGATAATGTTTCTTTGAGAAAAATAGCAACAAAAGGAACAAGAAAAGTAAAAAAATGTAATAACAATGACACAAATAATATTGTAGGCAGAAAACTATTGAGGGAATGATTTAAGAGGAGGATATAGTTAACATGAGGATATTTACCTAGAAAACACAGAACTGGGCAGACTAAACCTCCACACAAAACGATTACGGTCAAGTCAGCATCAGAAATAAGACTTCCTCGTGGTTTTCAATGTATCGCGTCATAAACACAACCAAAACCTCACGCATAAGTCTGCCTAGCGAAGAAAAGAAATTTACGAGGATGATTCTACTAGAACTGATCGACATGTTAAATTTTCGATTGATTTTTTTTCTTGACGCTTACCTCGCAACGAAAATCAAACAAGCAAATATTTCGATTTACAAATCTTCCTAGGCGTTTAAATTTTACTCGGTTCACCATACGTATCTGCATCATAGAGGAAAAGCAAAACCCGTGATTTGAAAACTTAGACTTGGCACTAAGGGAAAAAGGCGCACGATTCCAGTGGCTTGCACAAATTTCCAAGCACAATGCAGCAAGACTAGTACATCAGAAAATCTCAAAAGAGACCGATCCAACTTGTCGTAAAAAATCCTAGATAAACGAACTGAGCGATGACTGAGAGCATGGTGCCGTTGAGCATGAAATTAGTTTCCCGATCAGAATTGGCTATAGTCCATTTTCTGTGTATTTGAATTAACATTTCTTGAGCACAACGAACTGATCGTCGGTGCCTCTGCCATAAAAAACAGAATCATCTGCATTTTCGAGGTCCAAAATCCGGTCAGCAACACTGATTGCCACTTCGGTATTATCGTGCTAAATTCATAGAATACCGCATCGAATATATTTAAAAACTGAAAGCATTTACACATTCTTACCAAAAGCCAGAGCCAATCGCTTAAGTTTCAAATAGATCCATACTGATTCGAATGCAAGCCGACGAGTCATTATAATAGTCTGAGAAACCTAACTATTCTGGTCGATACGCCATTATTAAGCATAACCCGCCCAAAAACCTCACGCGAGACAGAATTAAAAAGTATTCTATCAAAGCAACAATGGTGGACCGCGAATACCATTCGAACTACGCATGAACGGCGAAGTGCATGCATCTTATCTACGCATCTCATTCTCAGTCGAAACGATGTCTGGGTTTGTCCGTTTAATTATTTTTACTCTTCACAAGACTTTGTGAGAATAATAGCATGACCACGTTTTATGCAAGGCTGCAAACTAATATACGGGTAGTTCACAGAAGTACAAGTGTCCATTTTTGTGAATGGAAACCACAGATATAATCCTATATCCAGGGCGGATTCCGTTATCCAGCTTGCATCAATGAGCTGTGGAGATACTTTAGAAACTTTACTACATAAAATATGAAACATTCAGGGGGGAGAACATCGATTTAAGCGGTTATTTGTCCCTACAGACTACAAGTTTCTATCACTTCATAAAAATTAACTATAATTTCCCTCACATAAAAAGTTGAAATGTTACTTTATCGCTAAAACAAAAATTACATTATTAATCGCATTGGGATTTTGTAAGCGTTTGGCGGGCAGCACAAAGGAAATCGTGGGCAACCATATTCCATTGGCGAAATAACTACTTCTAATACGCCAGATCTGAGCATACAGTGCGCTTCGACTTATTAAAAACATCAAGCCAACGCAGTTCTTCATTCAATACTCGGCTAGCAGCAGTCTTCTCGTGCTTTCAGTCGATGGTAGGATTTTCTTTTATTTTCGTAACAAATATCGTCGGTTCATGACCTTTGGTCGCTAAAAGAGTGCGAAAAAGTTATGAGGCTTTGTCACTGGAAAAGCGAGCCGATGATTGCTTCAACTTTTGATTTATAGTGATCTAGGTGTTATTTAACGAGCTATCCGCTATAATTATAGATGGCCTGTAGAAGCCTATACGTTCATAATGACTGACACATTTTCTTTTATTATTAGTACATGAATATTCAAACGTAATACAAATTGTCGTATGGATCAAAATGCCAACCGGAGTATGGCGGTTCGATACACCAATTGAACAGATAAAGCTTTTTTAGAAGACTTGCGTCCTTGACAGAGGTTAACTTTTGACAAGAATGTGATCCGTCTGATTACGATGGCATGTTACTGTCCAATCTGCGTGGGTAAACTCGCTATGCCTTGTGCAAATGGAAAATTAAACTGGATGAAGCTGGTTAAATTAGAGCCTAACACCTTTGCTTGTTCTGCTTCAGCCAGTGTCCATATTTCTACAACATATTTTCACGCGCAGTCATGATTTTGTTTGGAGTTCAATTCACTGAATCTCAACAGGATCTTCAAATACTGTCATATCCGGTAGCTTCTCAGTAGGTCACTTTTCATAAACAGAATGATTCTAATGGTACGTACACGTTTAACATTTAGAGTATTAGTTTGCCCACGCGACAGCTACCACAGGTCGAACGATAGTTTGAGGTAAGACATTCTCCTGGATATCGCGCCTATGCAGTTCGTCATACTTATTACAAACAGAAATAAATCAATTCAAATTCTGTCTTACAGCAGTATAACAAATATAAAAAGAAAATAAATTATTTGAAACAATATAAATAATCATAGTAATTATAACTAAACAAATAATTTACTACATACATTTATGAATGGACAGAATCAGCCTAAATGGATATACCAACCTAGACATCTAAGCAACCAAATCTAGGCGAAGTTTCTTTCAGGATAAAACAAAATCGGAAAAAAAGATTTACTTATGGTTTTTAATGCATCATTTAGTAAATATGACAAAAAATCACAGTTCAGTCTGTCAATCAAAGACACGGCATTTAAAAAGATAATTATATTAGAAATCTGCAAAAAGATCGCTTTAAAGCTTCATTTACTGCGCAGAATTTCGACCAAATTTACGATACACATATGGACCACATCCTGGTAGAACTGGTCATATCCTACTTAATTTGCTTGTGGTCGACTAGTTATTCCTGTCATGTTAATATCTTTCCATTTTGTGTTACGTCATTCTGGCGTCGGCCGAAAAAATAGCACTCCACTGGATAATCAAACTCAAGGTACAGGCAAAATTTGAGTTGATGCAAACAACAGAACATTCTTTGTCTAAAGAAAAACAATTATTGACGAAACCAAAAATGCCTACAAAGTTGAGTGTGGCTCAAACAACGGTATTTGAATGTTTTTGAGTGTTTAAGGCCTTCAAATCTAAATGAGCCTAAAAATTGAATAAAAAACCTGCAATTATAAATATATTATACAAATGACTTTTAGGAAGAGTGAGGTACTTTCGTTTCTCTATAAATGGCGAATGTTGAAAAGATTGCTTAATCTTTTTCAAGCTTTGTATTCAAAGTGTCACTCATATTGACAGCTACGAAGATATGTGAACCATCTGACTACGTCCAAATCATCACTTTAATGTACCGAAGTTGAACTGAGTAATCCGGTAGTGGTGGTTTAAATTCAAAAAGTGCGACTTTTATACCAAAGAACGAAAGAACTACTATTAACTCGTTCAAGTTAATCTCAGCAGAATTTCTGTTATCACATAATATTAAATTTTATGCATAGTCAGCTTTGACTAATCTGCCGCCAACGAATAAAAGAGTATAATTAATAGTTGCACGTACCATAAAATTAAACAAAAGCAGAGAAAATGGATAACCCTGTCGGGCGTCGCTTCTGGAAAAGTTTGGCGAAAATTAATTGTAGACCGAAACCCGACCAAATATGTACGAAAAAAGAGCCATAACTGCAACTTTGTACAGTTTCTGATTTCCAGAAATTAGAAAACGTGTATACTGACAATATTATTATTATTATTAGACAATACACATTAGAAAAAGGCTTTAGTCCAAGAGACTTATTCCATTCATACGAGGAACAACTAACAAGATCCATCAATCATTATACGTATAATAATCATATAATCGATAAATAAATAAAACTTGAATAAGTTAATGATGCTGCTAACGCAACGATTTACTGAACATTTAACTGTTCCTTGATGTACGAAATTTGACTAAATATACTTTTCTGGATGGAATAACTCGGTACACAGTTTCACAGGAACTTAACGAGTACAAATAAAATGTAATAAAAATGAGAAATCCAAATTATGTTTATTTATACTAATATATAATCTCATTAAGCAGACCAGCGTGGGTTACGTTTGTTTACATTCGCTAAATGTTGATGTGGACAGTCAAATAAAATTATATATACACATTCATCTACGTGAATCATATTTATGGCTTCTTTTTTCCGTTTATGCGGCAGAAACACTGGATTTCTAAAAGTAGGGATAGATATGCATATATAAACTTTTCAATATCTTCAAATGCGGTTTAAATGTTATTTTACAGTCATAATATAAATAAATAATTAGAGATGGTGAATAAAGTAATAATTATGCCATTACCACACACATTAGTAAATACAAGCCGAAATAAAGATGAGATAAAATAATGAATGGTAGACAATAAAATATAATAAATATGAAAGTACTCACTAATTAAGTAATATGGAAGTGAAAGACATAAAATATATAACAAAATAGAAGCATAAAGCAAATAGGTAAAATAATGGGAAAGCCCATGAAAAAATCATTAACCTATAGCACACGCAAATCTGGTGATTCGCATTAGACATTAGCTTAAATAAATCAGAGCTCCCATGTTTTTCTTTTGTTTTATTTAGAATAATGATGCAGGTCGAAATAAAGCAGGAAAATGAGCGTTGTTCACTTGATTTTGTACAAAAAGGAGACGATTTCAATACTGAATACACAGTAATACTATGTTTTACTTACAACGTTACTGCATTGCCATCATTCGAGGAATTTTCGTCACGCTGACCTCCACAATCATCAGCTCGTGAGTTTAAACGCGATTCGTGATTATCCACTTGAGAATGCCTTGCATCATGATACTCACCAAATTGTGGCCGATCCATCTGACAGGCCTGATTAAAAGTCGAAGTTCCTTCTTCGGCGAGTATTATGATTTCATCAGGATCATTACAGATTTGTGCGTGATTTTCAGGTTTTGAACATGTCTGAATTTTTTTAAAGGTTAATGAAACAAGTTAACATAAATGCCAACGATTGCATGAAATAATTAAAATAATTTCTACAATGCCTCAAAGGAGCAACAAGATAAATATTTACATATTATTACTAACCTCGATTGAAACTTTGTTCTCGGATTTTTGAGTTAATGCCACCTGTCCAGTAGGCTTCGACACTATTCTTGTATTAGAGAATGGTTTGGTAATGGAGCTTGATAGTGATGAAATTACATTTGTCAATATACCAGATTTCTTATCATTTGCCTGGTCGTCTGACTGGTTATCATCTTTGTTTGTACTATTTACACAATCTGGAAGAGACTTGAAACGATCCAAGGTAAGATTACAATTTACAAATATATTTTTTGCAGATTTAGCAGGCAGATCCAAATTACAGTACCCTCCATTACTCTTTAAAAAATTACAAAAAGGTTCAAGATTGGAGGAGCGTAGAATGACACTTTCTAAACCAGAGTGCTGTGAAACTTCCGATAACACGACAATTATCCATTTTAAGTCTAAAATTTGTAAGCATATTCATACCTAATCGTTTGCTATCCGTCGAAAGATGGAGCTTCTTTGCTATCTCATGTTTAAAACTGTCAGTGGGCCGAATAAATATTATTTGCAAAGGTTCACAAAATTGCACACAGTTAATGTTTTTGTTGGAAATTATAATTTCAGTAGAAAACCCTAAGTATCAATAAACATTAAATACCTTCACAATTTATACTGAAAGATATGCACGTAGAACTTATTTCACAAGGTTCAGGACTTATGTCGAAAGCAGATCTGCCAACAAAGAAAGTGGATCCAGTAACACGCCAAGCATCCGTTAAACGCCGTATTTTTGCAACTGGCTCCGTAATACCAGATTCACTTTGCATGGTTTTCTTCTTGTGCAAATCTTATTAATTCAATTGAATTGTTCGTAAAAGTGCATTTAATGTAGTTAATTTTGATATAATGTAATCCAACAAGCCTCACTCAAAACTCAGAGCTACATAACCCAAATGAATCCACGCCTTAGAGAGATAAAAAAATACATTACTACCTTCAGAGAAACAAAACAATGAGAGGCCGAATAATAAATACCAATTTCACAGTTGTTTACTCAAATTCCGCACAATATTAATAGAACTCGATATAAAATTGTTTATTCCAGACATATTAGTGATAATAAAAAACGAATGCAATATATTAACAGCAATAAAATTCAGAGAAAGGAAAAATAAATAATTTAACAAATTATGGGAAGAATTAATATGATTGTTTAATTTATTTTAGCTAAGTTGCCATATAATATTAGCCATTTTAACACATGCAGATTGATTAAAGCGCTTTTATTTTAGTAGCTTATTTCAACAATTCCATAAGGGATAAATTGAAGTCATCCACAGTACTAAAAATGACAATGCGACTAATAAATTCAGGTATTATGAATTTTTTATACATGATTTTGTGCGCAAAATAAAATAACAATAAATGGCTTTATATATGGCCTTTGGTTTTGAAACGACACAACACAATTACAACATATTGCGTAAATTAAATCCAATTTGATTTACGCTGCACCAATAAAAAAACAAAACTTACCGTTAACCAATAATGTGCAAGTAGCTACATATGGCTATTACATGGTTATTTAAGCACGCTGAATTTACCATGCAATTCAGTTCTCGTGATTACCTTCAGCTGTGCGTGTCTTTGACGTGCTGTCTACTACCCTTCCCATACGCTGAGTTTTGGCCTTGTTTTACCAACATTAGCAACATCACTAACGCCAATCTTGTTGCTATTCAATTAGAGAGACGAGCCAATTACTCCAGAACATCAACGAAGTTGCTGAGCGAGATTCCAACACCACAACAGAAGGAACCACAAACCTAGTCAACCCGAGCTGATCACAAGAGTCTAGGAGTACTTTTGGACGACATCAAACTTACGGACCTTCTCGGCATTTGCCAGAGAACGCAAGACCGGCCATGTTAAGGGACCCACAACAATTCCAACTCTTTATTTTATGGCACACTAACCGAGTTTGTAACGTCGTACGGCATTTACTTGAAGGTGGGGCGTTAAAAAAATTGGCAACCGCGCCAGGTTACTGAGTACCGTACTATTTTTTGGTATAAATAAATTGACTTTTTTATCATGTATTTGGGATAAAAATAGATTAATATTTGTGTATACGTTTTTTTACTCTGGTCAGGGTCTTCTGGGAATATTGTTGGGTATATATGAGCTCTCTCTTAAGTCGAGGTCTTCAGGGAATTTTGATGGGCATATATGTTCTCTCTAAAGTCATGGTCTTCTGGGGAATTTTTTTGTGTATATGTTCTATTCAATTTTCCTACGCACAAAACTCTACCTTACGTGCTCGACACATTCAACTGCGAAAGATTTCAATTTTGGAATCTGTTAGTATCTACGTACAGAAATATGAAGAAATATTGACTGGAAGTGCTGGGCAGATCCAACTGCGGAAGATTCGCTTTCAACTGTGGAAGCAGTTAGTGGGTAAGCGTTTCGTTTAAAGTATATTTAAACATTTTCATCTTGCTCATAAATTTATGCTTTTAAGATTGCGTAAGATTTTTAGAATTTCAGGTCCAATTTTAGATATTGATGTTCCTATTTGGGATGGAGATAGTGAACTATTGTTTATGCGCGTAGACTCCGCATTCTCCCCGTTTCCAGATTATGACAGTCATCAAAAACTGTCAAAAGGTTTTGCTAAACTACCTTCTGAATTGCAGCGACGAATTTATCCTAAGCTTGAGGCCATTAGAAAGCTACCTAATCCAATTTTCAGCCTACTAAATGAAGTAGAATCCTTGCTGGGGCCCACAGAAACCGAGCAAATAATAAATAAATACGCACAGTTAGACATGCCAAACCTTGGCCCAATCGAGTTTTTAAAGGAATTACGGAAACGTTGGTATAAAACCAATATTTCTGACCATGAGGCCAAGGTTGTTTTTATTAACAATCTTCCACAATCATTAAAACTATTCGCCAGACAGTCTCCCAACACTCTCTATAGATGACTTATCTGAGAGATATGATTTAGAATAATGGGTTATGGAACCGAAAGTGAATCCGTCATCCTTTTTCCACCCCCGCAAAATGATAGGCTCTCCCCTTTAGAGAGGACAGTAGCGAACATGGCTAAAGTTCTAGAAGGATTGGCCATAACGAAATCCGAGCTAAATCAAGTGAGTGCTCGACCCAAATTCGTTCCTAAACATAATCATAACGGTAGGCGGCGATCGAGATCCCCGCAATCCTTTAACAGATATGCCCCAAAAACTGGTGTTATAACACCAGAAGTTTTTTTATTCATGCCAAGTCTGTCTTTGTCGTTCCGAAGAATTTCCGAATGAGTGCCAATTTCCACAGTTGACGGAAAGGACAACAGACCACAGGCGCAAGGGTGCATCAGGATCGGGAAACGTTTGGCGCAGGAAGTAGAAGACCGTACTTTCTGCGCATCAACGGCATCAACGGCGCCACAGGGAAGAAGCCAACTACAATCCGACATCCCTGTCGACTCTTTTCGTCCACGCCGAATTTTTCACATAGAGAACCAAATGGACAACGCCGGTCGCAATCACCAGCCTACTTGTTTGCATGACCCGGCCAAACAGCCCAACGAACTTCTGCACCTTCTTCATTTCAGAACAGGCGAAGAATTCATCGTAGACACAGGTGCAGCAGTCTAAGTTCTGAAGGGTGATTCAATGGCCAAGATGTCGATAGGCGTTCTTCTTGCAACAGCTACAGGCGAGCCCATACCTACTTCTGGCTGCCGGTATCGCACACTCAACATAGGTTTACGGCGTGAATTTTCTTACAACTTCATCATTGCCAAGGTCTCACAAAATATAATAGGCCTTAATTTCCTTTTTAAATTTCGGCTCCTTGTTGATCTTGCCAATCAAAAGATCATCGACCCCTTCACCGAACTTTAGCAACGTTTTTGGACACTTGCCTCCGAGCGTTTGGAGTTACTGTTCATTCAGCCAACCCTAATGTATTATTTAGCAGAGATATCAGCAACTCTTCAATCGATCTTTACAAGTCAGAGCTACGAGTCTCCAACACGATGCACCATATCGTCACAGAAGGACAACCTATTGCACTCAAGAATCGACCACTGGCCCCTGCTAAACTGAAAGCTGCCCAAGAAGAATTCTCAAGGCTTTTGGAAGAGGGAATCATCAGACCATCGAAAAGTTCATGGGTGTCACCACTGCACTTAGTCTCTAAATCAAACGGATCGTACAGAGCCTACGGAGATTACCGTAAGCTAAATTCAGTGACAAAATGTGATGCATATCTTATTCCAAATATTAACACCTTACTTGAAAAACTCAACGACGGCAATTTTTTCTCAGTGATTGACCTCAGACAAGCCTACCATCACATCCCGGTAGCACAAGAGGATTTTGAAAATACTGCATTCATCACTCCATTTGGCCTTTTTGAATATCTTTAAATGCCTTTTATACTTAAATGTGCTACACAGACTTTTCAAAGATTCATGGACAACATACTTCGCGACGACTCTGCTTATTGTATGTCATATCTTGATGACATAATGGTATTCAGTCCAGACTTAGAATCTCATGCCAAGCATCTATGAAATGTCCTTTCACGCTTGTCCAACCACGGACTCAAGATCAACTGTGACAAGACGCAGATTGCAACTATATCCGTGGACTTCTTAGGGCATCGTATCACGCCACAAGATGTTCAAACTTTGCCGCCAAAGGCGAAATTAATCAGGAATATGAAGTCACCGAAGACTGTTAGCGAGTTGCAGAAAATTCTGGGAGAAATAAACTACTATCACAAGTATGTATTAGGTGTTGCGAACCTAGTAACAAATTAGTTCATTTGTGACCAGAAGGATAAACAAAATGCAGCATGAA
>JAQBSW010007866.1:0-37828 GCA_029291075.1 Eudiplozoon nipponicum
TCAGTTTTTGAGTATCTCGCTTCTGGGCTGGTTGAAGATTTTCGTTTGCTGCATTTTAACATTTCTTTCCATTATAAACATTAAAAAGCTTTCTACAATATAATCTTCCAACACTTGTCTTGTGTTCTGATATAATATAACACTGAGGAGGAGCCTTGGAACAGGTAATTTTATTTATTATTGTGGGTCACGTACACTGTCAAAGCAGATTATTGCTGAAGACATAGCTTTCCAACTCTCACCTTCCTATCGCCATAAGTAAGTGTCAATTTGAGTATAATAATTCTTCATCATGAATACCGATATTAAATTAGAAGATGTATTTCATTTAGTGCAGGACATAACGGATTTAAATTTAATTGACACAGGTAACAATGTAGGCATATCAGACTCTACTGTGAATATTAGGACATCTAGCGAACTGGCATCTATGGGGCTTACAGACACGAATAGGTTAGGAGCCTCAACAAAATTTGGCGACCGCGCCAGTCCAAGAATATTAAGTCTACCACAGTATAAGTCAGAGAAACATGCAAGTTGGGTAGGAGATGCCCAAATGATATTTGAAGCTTATTGTATTGTGAACCCTATGGAGAAATTTGTTGCAGCATGGATGGCATTGCCTGAGAATTTCCGAAATGATTTGGAAAATTTCCGAGACAGAACTGTGAAAGAAAAGCCGTACAACGCATTTGAGTTATTAATGGCTGAAATTCAACAGAGATATCAGCCTGGAAGAACAGCGCAATTGTGCGAATTATTACGCTTAGAAAAAATGGGGCGTCAGTTACCGTCCAAATTTTATGAACGCCTTTGCACGTAAGCTTCCAGGTTGAATATATCTAGTGATGTAGTCAACTCCATTTTTACAGCTGAGTTACCAATTAGGCTCAGAACAACAATGGAAGTGTTTGACACAATGAACATAGATTGGCCGACAAAACTCAGAGGGTTAGACGGCGTGTATAAACAGCAAGAACCACAAGTACATGCTGTAATGGCAGATTCTGTAACGATGCAGCCAGTCAGGGCAGATACGGAAAACCACCTGACCACACAAGAAAGTTTGCGTTTCTTATGTAGGGAAGTTGCTAGCTTGCGTAGTGAAGTCGCACAACTTCAGAGTCAGGTCCAGTATATTAGACGCCGAAGGAGTCACTCGCGTCAACGCTTCGAAGGGCCACGCGGATGGGGCAAGGCACAGGGCGAATATGGACGCAGTGCGAAGTGCCAAGATGAAAATTATAATTACCCGCGATTAGGTGGACCCAAATGGAAAGGAAACACAAAACCAGTTGAGAGAAATCCGTCACCGGGAAAAGGGAAAAACCCCCACTAGTAGGAGCCGTAGGGGGGGTTCCAGTGCAAAGGCTCCCAGATGTGCCTTTAAAAGGCATACTCAAAGCAAAAGAGGCGACTAGTATAAATAGCACCGAGATAGAAGGCAAAAGAGTCCGATTCTCACTAAGCGGGGATCTTGAAAACATTGCCGGAGTGTCCAGCAACAAGTTCATTATTAAGGATGAACTATCTGGATTAGAATTTCTCATAGACACGGGTGCTGAGGTAAGCATAGTTAGGTCAGACGTGGTGGAAGCAGATTGCCCCACATTTGATTATCAACTATGGGCCGCGAATGGTTGTCCAATTGAAGTAAAAGGGATGAAAGAAATGTCGGTAACATTAGGCCAGAAATCTTCTTTCCTATGGAATTTTCTAGTAGCCGATGTCAAGGACCATATCATTGGCATGGATTTCTTGACACATTTCAAGCTGACATTAGACCCCATAGCCAGGACTATCACAGAAGGCGTAGGGACATCAATAAATAATGAGTCTAACGTGTCGGCAGTTAGAACAGTCCTCTTACCTCGTCCTACAGTCGCACATGACTTTGCTGATATAATCGAGAAGCACCTAGCAGTGTTTCAACCTTTTAGTGCCAAAAGAATAGGTTTGAAAATAGGAGTAGAACACCAGGTAGAATTGGTAGCTCCGTTACCTTGTTCACCAAAGGCTCAACCATTGGCACAACACAAGCAACAAGTAGCTGTGTCAGAATTTCATCAATTGTGCGAAGAGGGGATTTGTAGAAGGTCAAATTCCAATTTTGCTTCCCCAATAGTGGTAGTTCCCAAACCTGAACCGGGACAATAGGAAGTTTGTGGAAATTATCGTCTATTAAGCTACGTGTTGAAAGGTAATTATTATCATCTACCGAACCATAATGGGATATGAGGTATATTCAACTTTAGACCTCCAGAAAACATACTATTAGATACCGATGGAGGAAAGTTTTATACCACTCACCGCAGTCAGATTTTTTAGGAGGGGGATTGCATGAACTTCTTCGAATGCCTTTTGGTTTGAAAAACGCCAGTCAGACATTCCAGCGTTTGGCTGAAGAAATCCTTCAGAATTGTCCATTTGCGAGAGTATATATAGATGACATAATAATTTTTAGTCGCTCAAGAGACGAACATCGCACGCATTTGGAAACGGTTTTGACCAGGCTGGAACAATATGGATTAGTGGTCAAACCTAATAAGAGTAATATTGGTTGCTCTTCAGTGAAATACCTTGGTCATATACTTTCCAAAGACGGAATTAAGCCTTTGGAAGATAAGGTCCAAGCCATAAAGGACGTAACTGAACCCAGAACCGTACGCCAGTTGCGAAGGTTCTTGGGCATGATCAGCTATTATCTTCGATTCATTCCAGGTCTAGCCGGAATTCTTTGATCGTTAACAAGCCATCTCACTCTTGAAAAGAGCACGATCAAGAAATCTTGGCCTATCATCTTGAGTCAAGAAGACCGAGAAAATTTCCAAAAGGCCAAGGATATGTTAAGTGACGTAATCACATTAGCACCTGTAGATTGGGAAAAACCTTTCGAACTAATCACTGATGCCTCAGATGTTGCATTAGGGGCAGTGCTACAGCAAAGAGATTGGACGTAGTAAAACCGATTGGGTTTTATAGCCGTAAGCTTACTGATCGAGAAAAACGTTATGATACATTTGGCAAAGAGCTTCTAGCCGTGTATGCCGCAGTGTTACACTTCGAGCATTACTTAGATGATCACAAGTTTAAGTTATTGACCGATCATAAGCCATTGATCAGCATACTTGGTAAAACAGCTAGGCTTAATTACTCTCGTAGAGTAAATTCCCAAATAACACGGTTATCAGAGTTTGATTTCACTGTGTCTCATATTGCTGGTAAAGAGAATGTGGTTGCAGATGCACTAAGCCGACCGAATGAAGCTGATGTCGATACGATATTTCAAGGTCCTTTGAAAAGTTTAGAAGAATCAATGCACGATTTCGTTAGTCAAATCGAGGAAGCGCAACGACTGGATCCCTTTACATTGGTATTGTCCAAAAGACCAGGATATGTGCGTAAGCTCATAAGTGGCAAGAGGTTGTTATGCGAAACATCTAGAAGTCAACCACGACCATATGTGCCATTGGAGTTACGGGCCAAGATTATACAAGTATTACATAACATGGGTCATCCATCCATTAAAGCCACCAATCGATTAATAAGAGATGAATACGTATGGCCACATATGTCTAAAGATATACGGGTATGGGTAAGAGCCTGTGCCAAGTGTCAAACGTGTAAGGTGTGGAGACATACCAGAACCGAGATAAAGAACATTGGAATACCAAATGGACGGTTCAGACACGTACACATAGACATTGTCGAGATGCCTGAAGTAAACGGAAACAAATACTTGCTGACTATGGTAGATAGATTTAGTCGTCAATTTGAAGTGGCGATTTTAAAAGACATGACAGCGCAAGAAGTTTTGTTCGCGTTTCTACATAATTGGATATCACGTTATGGTGTTCCGGAAAAGGTCACTAGTGATTGTGGTAGTCAATTTATGTCAGAGCTTTTCGTAAGATCTCTCAACGTCATGAGAATCACTATAATTCATACTAGCGCGTATAACCCACGAGCAAATGGGATGGTAGAAAGGCTACATCGTGAACTGAAAGCTGCATTAAGGTGTACTAGTGGAACAAGCTGGATACACGATCTTCCTATAGTACTACTCGCCATGCGCAACAGATATAGGGCACAATTAGGAACTTCCATTGCAGAATTAGTTTATGGAGAACCATTAAGGTTGCCTGGAGATCTTCTAATTGAAACTCCAAGTAGTCTTGATTGGACTTCTAGTTATGTAGATTGGTTTGTAGGAGCACTTAGAGACAAGATGTGTCGTTTGGCCCCAAACAAAACAAGAAAACCTAAAACTAAATGCTATGTGTCCTCTGATTTAAAATCGGCATCGCATGTTTATATTAGTAATGAGAATAGGAAGAACTGCCTAACACCATTTTACAAAGGACCATACAAGGTCAAGAGGATGACTGATAAGAATGTCATCATAGAAATAAATGGCATTGAGGATTGTGTTACGTTGGATCGCTGTATTCCCCAGTTTATCTGGATTGACGGTGTGACCGAATTAAAAGATGCGTTGAATGACCGTTCCATGGGCGAATCTGAGGTGTGCAATCCCATCTTGCAGACACATAATGAAATGCAGCAATTTGAAAAACCGTTGTCTAACATATCAAAATCTTATTCTACTGAATCACAGCATGAAAATTATTTGTCGACACCAGATGATATTGAAGAACCAGCGAATGTTATATCGGGCGAGATGACGACGTCAGGGGCGCCAGTATGCACAAAACGATCTAGACGAATACACCGTCAGCCGAAGAACGATGATTACATCTACTATTAGTCGTTCCTCTCTTTTTTTGAGAAGGTGGTTTGTGTAGAGGATGTTGAATCCTCCGCCTTATATAAAATGACCTTGAATGATAAATTTAAACCACCATAGCTGATTGTAACAACTTTATTTAAAAAGAATTTTTTCTTTTTATTTTCCAGAACATTCTTTGTTTAAAGACTTGATTTTTAAAATTGTGCGCTATTTTCAGTTTTTGAGTATCTCGCTTCAAACCTGGTATTGAAACTTTGGTCTGCTGCATTTTAAAATTCTTTCCATAATAAACGATTACAACATTATACAATAAACTCTTCCAATCCTTGCCTTGTGTTCTGATATAATATAGCACTGAGGAGGAGCCTTGGAACAGGTATAATTGTTTTATTTGTGGGTCACGTACACATCAAAACAGATTATTTCTGGCATAGCAGCTGTCCAACTCTCACCTTCCGATTGCCATTGTAAGTGTCAATTTAATTATTAAAACTTTTGATCATGAGTTCCGATATTAAGTATGAGGACACATGCAAGTTAGTGCAGGACATAGCGGACTTGAATTTAAATGACACTGGCAATAATATAAGCATATCAGACTCTACTGTGAATTTTAGGACTTCCAGCGATCTGGCATCTATGTGGCTTACAGACACGAACAGGTTAGGTGCCTCAACAAAATTTGGCTACCGCGCCAGTCCAAAAATATTAAGTCTACCACAGTATAAGTCAGAAAAATATTCAAGTTTGGTGGGAGATGCCCAAATGATATTTAGTGCTTATAATATCGTGAACCCTATGGAGAAATTTGTTGCAGCATGGATGGCATTGCCTGAAAATTTCCGAAATGCTTTGGAAAATTTCAGAGACAGAACTGTAAAGGAAAAGCCGTACAACGCATTTGAGTTATTAATGGCAGAAATTCAACAGAGATATCAGCCTGGAAGAACAGTGCAAATGTGCGAACTATTACGCTTAGAAAAAATGGGGCGTCAGTTACCGTCCGAATTTTATGAACGCCTTTGCACGAAAGCTTCCAGGTTGAATATATCTAGTGATGTAGTCAACTCCATTTTTACAGCTGAGTTACCAGTTAGGCTCAGAACAACAATGGAAGTGTTTGACACAATGAACATAGATTGGCCGACAAAACTCAGAGGGTTAGACGGCGTGTATAAACAGCAAGAACCACAAGTACATGCTGTAATGGCAGATTCTGTAACGATGCAGCCAGTCAGGGCAGATACCGAAAACCACCTGACCACACAAGAAACTTTGCGTTCCTTATGTAGGGTAGTTGCTAGCTTGCGTAGTGAAGTCACACAACTTCAGTCAGGTCCAGTATATTAGACGTCGAAGGAGTCACTCGCGTCAACGCTTCGAAGGGCCACGCGGATGGGGTAAGGCACAGGGCGAATATGAACGCAGTGCAAAGTGCCAAGATGAAAATTATAATTACCCGCGATTAGGTGGACCCAAATGGAAAGGAAGCACAAAACCGGTTGAGAGAAATCCGTCACCGGGAAAAGGGAAAACCCCCCACTAGTAGGAGCCGTAGGGGGGGTTCCATTGCAAAGGCTCCCAGATATGCCTTTAAAAGGCATACTCAAAGCAAAGGAGGCGACTAGTATAAATAGCACCGAGATAGAAGGCAAAAGAGTCCGATTCTCACTAAGCGGGATCTTGAAAACATTGCCGGAGTGTCCAGCAACAAGTTCATTATTAAGGATGAATTATCTGGATTAGAATTTCTCATAGACACGGGTGCAGAATGAAGCATAGTTAGGTCAGACGTGGTGGAAGCAGATTGCCCCACATTTGATTATCAACTATGGGCCGCGAATGGTAGTCCAATTGAAGTAAAAGGGATGAAAGAAATGTCTGTAAAATTAGGCCAGAAATCTTCGTTCCTATGGAATTTTCTAGTAGCTGATGTCAAGGACCATATCATTGGCATGGATTTCTTGACACATTTCAAGCTGGCATTAGACCCCAAGGCTAGGACTATCACAGAAGGCGTAGGGACATCAATAAATAATGAGTCTAACGTGTCGGCAGTTAGAACAGTCCTCTTACCTCGTCCATCAGTCGCATATGACTTTGCCGATATTATCGAGAAGCACCTAGCAATGTTTCAACCTTTTAGTGCCAAAACGACAGGTTTGAAAATAGGAGTAGAACACCAGGTAGAATTGGTAGCTCCGTTACCTTGTTCACCAAAGGCTCAATTATTGGCACAACACAAGCAACAAGTAGCTGTGTCAGAATTTCATCAATTGCGCAAAGAGGGGATTTGTAGAAGGTCAAATTCCAATTTTGCTTCCCCAATAGTGGTAGTTCCCAAACCTGAACCGGGTCAATGGAGGGTTTGTGGAATTATCGTCTATTAAACTCAGTGACAAAGGGTGATTCTTATCCTCTCCCTAACCAGAGTACTTTGCTCCGAGATATAATTGGATATGAGGTTTATTCAACTTTAGATCTCCAGAAAGCGTACTATCAGGTACCAATGGAAGAAAGTTCGATACCACTCACCGCAGTCAGATTTCCAGGAGGGGGATTGCATGAATTTCTTCGAATGCCTTTTGGTTTGAAAAATGCCAGTCAGACATTCCAGCGTTTGGCTGAAGAAATCCTTCAGAATTGTCCATTTGCGAGAGTATATATAGATGACATATTAATTTTTAGTCGCTCACGAGACGAACATCGCACGCATTTGGAAACGGTTTTGACCAGGCTGGAACAAAATGGATTAGTGGTCAAACCTAATAAGAGTAATATCGGTTGCTCTTCAGTTAAATACCTTGGTCATATACTTTTCAAAGACGGAATTAAGCCTTTGGAAGATAAGGTCCAAGCCATTAAGGACGTAACTGAACCCAGAACAGTACGCCAGTTGCAAAGGTTCTTGGGCATGATCAGCTATTATCGTCGATTCATTCCAGGTCTAGCCGGAATTCTTGGATCGTTAGCAAGCCATCTCACTCTTGAAAAGAGCACGATCAAGAAGTCTTGGCCTATCATCTTGAGTCAAGAAGACCGAGAAAATTTCCAAAAGGCCAAGGATATGTTAAGTGATGTAACCACATTAGCACCTGTAGATTGGGAAAAACCTTTCGAACTAATCACTGATGCCTCAGATGTTGCATTAGGGGGCAGTGCTACAGCAAAGAGATCGGGACGTAGTAAAACCGATTGGGTTTTATAGCCGTAAGCTTACTGATTGAGAAAAACGTTATGATACGTTTGGCAAAGAGCTTCTAGCCGTGTATGCCGCAGTGTTACACTTCGAGCATTACTTAGATGGTCACAAGTTTAAGTTATTGACCGATCATAAGCCATTGATCAGCATACTAGGTAAAACAGTTAGGCTTAATTACTCTCGTAGAGTAAATTCCCAAATAACACGGTTAGCAGAGTTCGATTTCACTGTGTCTCATATTGCTGGTAAAGAGAATGTTGTAGCAGATGCACTAAGCCGACCGAATGAAGCTGATGTCGATACGATATTTCAAGGTCCTTTGAAAAGTTTAGATGAATCAATGTATGATTTCGTTAGTCAAATCGAGGAAGTGCAAGGACTGGATCCCTTTACATTGGTATTGTCCAAAAGACCAGGATATGTGCGTAAGCTCATAAGTGGCAAGTGGTTGTTATGCGAAATATCTAGAAGTCAACCACGACCATATGTGCCATTGGAGTTACGGGCCAAGATTATCCAAGTGTTGCATGACATGGGTCATCCATCCATTAAAGCCACCATTCGATTAATCAACGACAGATACGTATGGCCGCACATGTCTAAAGATATATGGGTATGGTTAAGAGCCTGTGCCAAGTGTCAAACGTGTAAGGTGTGGAGACATACCAGAACCGAGATAAAGAACATTGGAATACCAAATGGACGGTTCAGACACGTACACATAGACATTGTCGAGATGCCTGAAGTAAACGGAAATAAATACTTGCTGACTATGGTAGATAGATTTAGTCGTCAATTTGAAATGGCGATTTTAAAAGACATGACAGCGCAAGAAGTTTTGTTCGCGTTTCTACATAATTGGATATCGCGTTATGGTGTTCCGGAAAAGGTCACTAGTGATCGTGGTAGTCAATTTATGTCAGAGCTTTTCGTAAGATCCCTCAACATCATGGGAACCACTATAATTCATACTAGCGCGTATAACCCACGAGCAAATGGGATGGTAGAAAGGCTAAATCGTGAACTGAAAGCTGCATTAAGGTGTACTAGTGGAACAAGCTGGATACACGATCTTCCTATAGTACTACTCGCCATGCGCAACAGATATAGGGCACAATTAGGTACTTCCATAGCAGAACTGGTTTATGGAGAACCATTAAGGTTGCCTGGAGATCTTCTAATTGAAACTCCAAGTAGTCTTGATTGGGCTTCTAGTTATGTAGATTGGCTTGTAAGAGCACTTAGAGACAAGATGTGTGGTTTGGCCCCAACCAAGACTAGAAAACCTAAAACTAACTGCTATGTGTCCTCCGATTTAAAATCGGCTTCGCATGTATATATAACTAATGAGAATAGGAAGAACTGCCTAACACCATTTTACAATGGACCATACAAGGTCAAGAGGATGACTGACAAGAATGTCATCATAGAAATAAATGGCATTGAGGATTGTGTTACGTTGGATCGCTGTATTCCACAGTTTATCTGGATTGACGGTGACCAAATTAAAAGATGCGTTGAATGACCGTTCCATGAGCAAATCTGAGGTGTGCAATCCCATCTTGCAGACACATAATGAAATGCAGCAATTGGAAAAACCGTTGTCTAACATATCAAAATTTTATTCTACTGAATCACAGCATGAAAATTATTTGTCGACACCAGATGATATTGAAGAACCAGCGAATGTTATATCGGGCGAGATGACGACTTCAGGTGCGCCAGTATGCACAAAACGATCTGGACGAATACACCGTCAGCCAAAGAACGATGATTATATCTACTATTAGTCGTTCCTCTCTTTTTTTGAGAAGGTGGTGTGTGTAGAGGATGTTGAATCCTCCGCCTTATATAAAATGACCTTGAATGATAAATTTAAACCACCATAGCTGATTGTAACAACTTTATTTAAAAGAATTTTTTCTTTTTATTTTCCAGAACATTCTTTGTTTAAAGACTTGATTTTTAAAATTGTGCGCTATTTTTAGTTTTTGAGTATCTCGCTTCCGGGCTGGTTGAAGATTTTCGTTTGCTGCATTTTAACATTTCTTTCCATTATAAACATTAAAAAGCTTTCTACAATATAATCTTCCAACACTTGCCTTGTGTTCTGATATAATATAACACTGAGGAGGAGCCTTGGAACAGGTAATTTTATTTATTATTGTGGGTCACGTACACATCAGAGCAGATTATTGCTGAAGATATAGCTTTCCAACTCTCACCTTCCTAACGCCTTAAGTAAGTGTCAATTTGAGTATCATAATTCTTGATCATGAATGCCGATATTAAATTAGAAGATGTATTTCATTTAGGGCAGGTCCTAATGGATTTAAATCTTATAGACACAGATAACAAAGTAGGCATATCAGACTCTACTGTGAATATTAGGACTTCTAGCGAACTGGCATCTATGGGGCTTACAGACACCAATAGGTTTGGGGCCTAAACAGAACTTCTGTTTCCATTTATTTTTCACCAGATTGAACTATCTTGATGTTAATGATACGTTTCCTTCCCCAACCCCCCTGCTATTAAATACTTTGCTAGTCACAATTTCACTCACCTCCACATATCCTACCTTGATTTTCTATTTCAATGGTTGGGCCAGTTGGCCTTTGATGCCAAATAAATGTATTATTAATACCTACATATTACATATTATTATTATTATTATTATTATTATTATTATTATTATTATTACATATTATTAAATAAACATCATTTCTTCATCTCATATACTAATTTCTAAAGTGTAATGTATGTACCAACAAAATCACCTTGCAAGCTCTAAGGCATATTCAATATGTATTCTTACAGACTAAAATCGAGTGATTTCACTTAAATTAAAATTCCAGTTTTAAATATTCCAGCTAACTTCAATATAAATAAAAAACAAATAAATTAATTTATTGCATTCTTTCTAAAGACTTGTACTCAAATTTTTAATTTCAAAATTCGTTGCATATTAAATCTAAATTGGTATAAATTACCATTGCCATATGAAAACGAATGAAATTCTTTGCAATCTAGATCAGATCCGCATTCAGAGCCGACAACATTTTCTTTGCATTTTCCAATAGTCTGGTTCGGTGTTATCACAATGTTTGATGTAATAAATAAGCCATTCTGTTCAATTGGTGGAACAACATAGTCCGCAACATCCCACGAGCGAATACCAATACTGGGTAACTCTGGGTTGTTTGACATACTTATTCCTTTCACCTTTATATCAACAGAACTTTTAACATTATCTGATACTTGATATCCTTTTTCATAAATAAGAACATAACTAAAAAGTAATTATTTCCAAATACTACCAGATAACATAAATAAGAATAGCCAATTGAATAAGCCTTTGTGTAATACCGATTTTTATATTTGCTATTGAAACAACTTTTGGTGTTTCATACTCAAAGAGTATAGATAATCCTTTCTCCATGTTAGCGACAACCAATAGCAAATTTTGAAAATATTATTTTATCTTCATAAAAAATAATATAATTTTACATGACATGTGACAGAGTTTATGTATGTTCTGACTGTTATATTCAGCACATAAACTGGCACAAAACATGATAAGTATCATCATTTTAAAATAAAAAGTAATGACCTTAAAAAAAGCCGTTATTTCTCTAATTCGGACGACATTTAACTCCAAAAATAGTATTGTAAATGCTCCGTCTGCAAGTAAATGTAGTGGGATGTTACAAAATAATTAAAGGCTGTAGATAATGAGAGACAGGTACTGTGGTTGGCCCTTATTAGATTTGGAATTTCGTTCTCCGCAAATGTCAATAGTAGCTAACAATTGTGGCTAAACCTCTGCCTAAAGTAAGTAAGCCAACGTGTGCCAGTGATTACAGATTAATCTCTATTATCCCTTCGTTTTTGAAGATAATAGAACGATTGATACTTGATCATTTAGAACGTATGCTGCCGGCTGATTTCGATATATGCCAACATGGCTTTACGAAAGGCAGGTCGACAACTACTAATATGCTCTCTATGTGGAAACATGTAATTACATTAGATGAGAAAAAGTTAGATGCATTAATTGTATTCATAGATATCTCAAAAGCTTTTGACTCTATATCTTTTGATGCTATTTTGAATGCGATTAATTTATTGAATATTGATCCGAATATTTTTAGATTACTTAGATACTATTTATATAATCGAAGAATGAGTATTCAAGTAAACGATTTGATATCTAAATCGAAAAGGGTAACAAGTGGAGTTCCACAGGGATCAAGTTTGGGGCCAATTTTATTTAAAATTGTATTTGCACATTTGGAAACTAAGATCCCTAACGGTCGAGTTTGCAAATTCGCTGATGATTTGAAAATAATCTTTCCAATTGATCCAAATAATGTCGAATTCTCCAAAAATAATGTGACACTAGATTTGTATGATTTAAGTAGATATTTGTTAACACTAGGGCTGAGAATAAACAGTAAAAAGACGAGAGCTTTAAAAATAGGTAACAGAACAGATTTTAATTATGTTTATTTTCATGATGCTGAGATTAATGATGTTTTTGAGATTAAACTTATGCAAGAAATTAAGGATTTAGGCATAACTATTCATTGTACGGCTTCTGCTGAGAGACATATTGAAAGGATAGTAGGCAGTGCCAAGAACAGATGGGCACTAATAAATAGAAATATTTTATCGAGTGAAATAAAATATAAAATGTTTATAATATGGATTAGACCGATACTAGTGTAGGGGTACTTTTCGCTGTTGCTATCTCGTTCCTGATTTTGTACCCCTACTACTTATCAATGGTTGCTATTATTACTACCCGAGCACCCAATCAGTCTGTTCCTTTTCAGATGGTTAATATTAGAAGGCCGAAGAAAGGTTTCATGTATATATTACACACAATGTAGCACATAAATATAATTCACTGTTAATCCGAATTGAAGGAGTTGGTTGGCAATAATACAGATTTTAATGTAAAATTATATCTTAAACACTATTCACAGTTAGTCCAAATTGAATATATGTTAGTCAGCTGTAAAATTAGATTTTTATGCAAAAATATGTTTTAAATACCGTTCACAATTAAACTAAATGGTCCGTCTTCTAGACGGCAAAAATTAAAATGATTTAAGTTTATAATAGAAAATTGTTTTATGCTCAATCAGTTATTCGCGTACAAAGGTCTGAATTGCTCAACATTTATGCCATCGATTTAAAACAAATGATACATGGAAAAAGTCATCGTTAAAGGTTATCACTATAAAAAGAATGTAAATCGTTTAAGGACTTCAATGACACAACTCACAAGTGTTAAGTTCACCGCTTGTAACGATTCTATCTCAGTTCATGATATTAATATATTGTTCTCTGAAGTTCGGATAGTCCAAATTTGCCAACTAAGCGGAATAAGTTCACTATGACACAATAGTCCACCGCGTGTTTTTTTCGTTTCGAGCGCGGTTCTGTTCTTTTTATAAAAACACTATTAATTACACATAAAATTTCAGTTCAAGAAATATCGATTAAAACTGCTTGAGACTAAAAGAGATTGTTCCTAAAATCACAGCTAAGGGAAATATTGTTTAAGGACAGAGTTAGAATATTTGACCTTAAAGAGCACAGCGTTTGTAAAAATTGACCTTCGTTGGGTTGTAACACGGAGCCGCGTGTTACATACACCCCCCCGACAATGAAAATTAGTACACCATGAAGGGGGCTAACCTTCCAGGAAGTGTTATTGCTCTGCCGTACCGTGTAATGACTGATTTTGGCTCTGACAACACTGATTCTGGTTCTTCTATATCTCGCGGCGGCGTGACGGCTTCAGTTGGCTCGGTTGTTGATGGGACGTCGGGCGTCAATCCGATGTTAGCAAGACTGTCTGGGGGTGGCGTTCTCGTTTCTTCACCGCCTGATAGGTCTACATCGCGAAACAGCGGGTCATCTGGATCAACGTCGGCTGGGGATAGTCTGTGCTTGGAGACCGCTTCAGCTTTGCCATTAATCTCCAGAATGATGTAATTCTGACGTCGATCTAACACACGATAAGGACCGCGCTTCGGTTTGGCTAAAATCCTGTTATCCATATCGTTGTTGATGAAGAACCATTTGCAGCTATCAAAATCTTTGCGTTTATAGATTGGGCCATGTTGCTGACGTGTAGGACAGATCGGCCGATTCTGAGCGTTATATTGTAGAAAACTGCGAAGTGGAAACAGAAATGTCGGATCGTTCATCGTTAATGCAGTTTCAGAGCGTGATCGGACTAGTTCGCCAGGCAGCCGTAGACATTCGCCAAATACCATTTCAGCGGAGCTACATTTGATCGGCTCACGAGGTCTTGTACGCATTGATAGGAGTACTTTCGGTAGAGCCGCAAGCCAATTTTCTTCTGGGCTAGCCTTGAGCGCCGCTTTCAGTTCTCGGTGTGGTCTTTCAACGAAACCATTTGCTCTCGGGTTGCGAGCCGCGGTCACGGAGTGTTTGACACCGTAGTATTGCAGTAGGGCTGTGAACTCCTCTCCGAGAAATTGTGCGCCACGATCGGTTGTCACTTCAGCTGGAGATTCTATCTTCAAATTTTGTATTATTAAAACTGAAATGTTATGCATTATATCATCTTGTTAATCAACAATGCACACAATCATTTATTAGTCATGGTTCCCTTTTTTACAAATGTTATACTCGAATTATAACTTAAATTTTTTTGTAATTTTGATGAAAAATCTATCACTGTTTACAGCTGATCTTTCTGATGCTGATAAATTGTACAGTACAACTAATTGCACATATATATGTGATGTGATATCTTTTTATATTGTACATTTTCTAATTTTATTATTTGATGGAACATGTGTGGTTTGAATCCAAATAAAGATATTCTATTCTATGTCGAAAAAGTTTGTTGGTATTCCAGTGTCTAGAAGTACTCAAAGACACTTGAGGCCGGCTCTGGTCGGCTGGCTGGTGTTCCTTTGTGTTGATGCACCGGTATCAGTAGAGTTGTAGAAACCAGAAAGGTGAGATTCTATGTGAAAGCTCAGAATTTTCTTGATGAAAATCTGCGACAATATCGTCGTAGCTGGCTAACGTATAAGTCCGATTAATAGATAATCGGCCACGTGTGACTAGTTGTGTGGCAAGAAGAAGCTTGGCCTGTCTGAAATCCGAGTGACTAGGTGACACAGTGTGATAAGCCGTAGGCCAACAACCAATTAGAGAGAACGACAGTAATCTCGCGTAGTGCACGGGACTGAAATATCAAGAGTGTTCGATGATATATGGTAAATGCACTGTACTTATAAACGTATGCATCCATAACGTTGCACGCTATTTGTTAACATCAAATTTAATTTGTTTTAATTGGTACTGCGGAAATGAAATTTTAATTTGATATGAGCCGTTACATCACTTCCGTATTTGAGAAAAAGTAAAAAATTCATCTCAGCGAGGCTTCATAGATAATGTAGGTCACAGATTCAACCCAATTTAGCAAATGGTTATTATTTTGTCCATAGCTACTAAAAATATACGGTAAATACTGGATTGGTACACGCTCGTTGGTGGCTACAACAATGATATGATGCCCAATAACCGCTGGCAATTGCTATACAAATTGTTAACTGTAGTGGCCTGTCACACCGCACAAAGCGAAAAAGAGTAACGTCAGGTTTTGAGAGCCGCAGCATGAAAAATGCAAGTTAGATTGTCACTGAAGTCAACAGATTTAAGGTGAAACCTGGGCAGGCTGGATCACCGTCATTGAGTTCGAATATGACATAAGGAACTAGTGTGTGCTTAACATTTTTGTCATGATATTCGTAGAGTATGCACTGCGCAAATGATGAAGATGAGATATGCATTGAAAGTAGCATGTACCATGATATGACGCCGATGACTACATAATGTTGCTACACACGGCGTTAGCTCCAAGTAGCTGGCCATACCAAATTAGGCAGTTTGAGCTCAGATTTAATTAATACATTGCAACAAAATAATGCAAAAATTATACATGAAAATCAATTGGTAAGAATAAAGGTGTACTCGAACATTGTCGCAGAGGTGGCATAATACCGAAGAACTGTTAAAAATGCTACACATTTTTTAGCTAATAACGACTGGTAATACCACGTGATGCAAGTGAGTGTGAGAAAGATAATTAATCTGTGGGTCTATCGAGATCACGTTGCGTGAAATAGGGCACAAGTGGTGCTCCAAAAGTTAACATTTGATAAGCAAATAACAAAAAAAAATTTAGGAAAAATAGATTATGATTTACACGAAATGAAATGTAATCTATTGCTCGGTTGATATTGTAGGCATATTTAGTCTTAAACGCATATAGAAGGTCGTATTTCGCCAGGATCATGCATTTCCATAATTGGTTTTTACCTGTCTATGCTTACCGATGTAGGTGTTGCAATTTCCATGACGATGAAATATTTCGGCTGTCTGAACAAAACCGGGTAACAACCGCGATATTTTGGTTGTAGTGGTGTAACTGCAGCGTCGTTGCGACAAGTACTCTGTTGCGTCTGTGGATCTGCGTGTGACCAAAGACCAGCAAGCAATGTCTCGGCTGCTGGTCAGACACTAAAATGAAGGCGAAGGCGAGAAGCTTCGACTTTTGGGTCATTCTCTGCGGAAAGTAAAGGTAGGAGCTGACTACGCAGGTGTAGATCCACGCCATATAAGAGTTTTGACACAGACGTTTTAATAGGTTCACGTATACGGAATCGCATAGCAAGTAGAACTAAAGGTAATGCATCGAACCAGCTGTCATTAATTGACATGGACTTCAAAGCTGCTTTGAGTACTCTATGTATTCTTTCTATCCTTATGTTAGATTGAGGATATTAGGCTGCCGTCTAGCGTAAGGTGCATCTCATAAACCGCAGGGTAGTTTTGAAAAGATCCGATGAAATGCAAGTGCCTCTTTAAGTGATGACATTTTTGGGAGCACCATAATTTTCTATCCATGAAGAGATAAAACCGCTAGTGACTTTGAATGAACTTCTTTGTTGCGAACCTGGATTAATTGAAATTACCTGATCTGCGTTTTGACTAACACAGCTTTTATTGTTCAAGTAATTATTTTTTTTTAATATTTCGACCTACTTTACCATAAGTCTTCATCAGTTACATTTCACGAAAAAAAATTAAGCAAGCGTCAGTAATTAATTTGTTTTTAACCGATCTTTCATTAGGGATAGCCATGTTTAACCCATGGTTAAGTAGTTCAACTTGATCCCTCATAAGATTTAATTTTGATAGATTTACTATTCTATTAGTCCCGATTAAATTATCATTTTCTTGTGGTCTATAAATTCCCAAATCAGCTAATTTTTTATCATGTCTAATTCTTACTTTTTTATTTCTCCATTACGGACTTTATCACTGAAATTCTTAATGTATTTAAAAGCATATGCGTGCAAAAGAGAAGTTAACATCGATCTTAGTTTCGTTTTTTCCTTAATAAGTATACTCTTACGTTTAATTTAATCACGAATCAAAGTTTTTATAATATTTATATATTTTATAATATTTTTTCATTATATATAACAAAAATAAAATTTATACGCTAGTGACTTTGTCTGCAGAAATAGTGCCAAGAGGGGTAGCCGCAGGCCATTTTGTAAATTTATCAATAATTGTTAGAAGGCAGCTGAAAACTTGAACCGTTCTAAGTCGAACTATGTCGATGTGGGCAATGGCCAGACGTGAAATAGTCGTGAAATGTTGCAATTTAGAACAAATGTGCCGTGTGATCTTGTGTTTCTTGAATATAGAACACTAGGAGGCCCATCGTTTAGCGTTCTGTGATCCCAGGAACTACCTTCTAGAAGTCTGACAGTCGGCTTGCTTCCTGGGTGAGATATTGAGTTAATTGTGTCGAAAACGTTTCTCTGAAGGCTGGTCCGCAGAACTAGCCTGTTGGGCTGGGTACCTGTGCAGTGAACACTGGGAAAACATTCCCAGAGACGGCAGACGAACTTGATGCGTTGACAAGCTACTGATCATTGAATGTTAGTGTCACCACGCTCTTTTGGCGTTAGTGCAGTTTCCCAGAGAGTTACGGGGTAAAAAGTGAATGGCGAAAGCAAAGGTGGTTCTAACGTGATGTCTGGCCAGGGCAGTGCTTATGCAATGAAGTTTTTTTCACCATTGGCTTCAAACATGTCAAATTGCCAATCGCTAAGACGAGAAAGCTGTCTTTCTACTCTGGCAGTGTACTTGGCGGCAGTTGAAATCGCTAATAACCGTGCATGATCTGTAAATACAACTATTCCAGTGCTGCCAATGATGCTGATAAATTGGCGCATTGCGTCGTGGATAGTGCAAATTTTACGACCAAAAGTGTTGTATTTTGTTTCTACTGGTTGGAGAGTACGCGAGTAAAAAATGAAAGGCTTCCGAACTCCGTTGATCTCTTTTTCTGAAGTGGCCCCAATAGCACACTGAGTGTACAAATGCTCTTTGAAAATCTGGACGTGTTAACATTGTAGAAATTTCTAACGTCATGATGGCCATAAGAAGTTATTCCTCGTTTTCTGGTGACCAAGAAATGGTGGATCCCTTTTCTATTCCTCAGATGCCTACACAACGGAAAAAGTTGTCCTGATAGGCCGGGAATTATTTTTATTCATGATAAAAATAAAAATTAAAAATAATAATAATAATAATAATAATAATAATAATATTAATAATAATAATAATAACAATAATAATATATATAATAATAATAATAATAATAATAATAATAATAATAATAATAATAATAATAATAATAATAATAATAATAATAATAATAATAATAATAATAATATTTATTTGGCAACAAATTCTAACAGGCCCAATAATTGAAATGATGAGGTACAAATCAAATGTAGGATATGTAAATTTGAATGAAATTGTTATTAGCAAAGTATGCAACGATAAGGATGAAGAGAGTTTTAAAAGAATAGCCCTTTCATCAACTTAGTGATATCTTGTTCTGAAGAGAAATTTATTTCATCTGAGTAGGTAAGTATCGATTAGATTAAGGATTGTAAAAAGAGCGTGTACCAATGCAGGATTTGCTGCGGTCGGATGAACGAATTTGAGATTGAGTTAGAAGACGAGGAAGAACCAGCAACAGACATCAACAGTTTGATTTCTCTGTCGTATTTTTTGAGTTTCTGTAGATTATTATTGACTAAGAAATAAGTCAACTAGATTGAATCTTGTGGAGAGTCAAAGTATCAGTGATGCGTACAGGGTTCACTGACTTCTGCTGAATGAATTTAATATTGTTGGAGGGCAAAAAAGAAACAGCGTCAGATGTATACTGTCAGATGTTCCAGCAGAATTTTTGAGTTTCCGATCATTTGCTGGAAAAAATATAGAGAATTAGTACTGTGAATTATGAAAAATTACTATATACTTGAATACGATAAAAGGAAAATAGTATTGAATAGCCCAGGTTTGACGTTTAGAATCAAGGGCGACTTGTCGAATTCGGAGGCTAAGCAGGAAGAAACTTGACGCTTCGATGCCAGTTAAAAGTCTAGGGGTAAATAAATATTATGAGAGAAGACGGAACCAGTTGCGCTTCCAATCAGATTTCTCGCATACGAATTTGTTAAATAAATGAGTATGAGTCGCCTGCTTAAGCTCATGCTTGGATAGGAGTTTAATTTCTGCAGGTAGTGCGTTGAATACATTCGTAGCTTTGGAAAAAGGATTGGATTTTTGAATATATTGTAAGTATGGTTGGATTGAATTGAAGAGTTGCTATAACGCGTAGAGTAGTGGTGATTTTGGTGAGCGAAATTTGACAATGAAAGGCAAGTTATGATCTATAAATGAAAGACATGATTCGTAAGTGTTGAGTAAACCATAGCGGGAGAAGATTAGCCAGGAGCAGGCGTTCTCTATTGTTCTGGCTGTGAGGAAATAAACACTTTATAAATCCAGCAGAAATCTGTTCGACGGCCTAAACGGAGGCTAGTACAAAAAGGCAATAAAATTTGTTAACGAATGAGTTGAGAGATAGGGCATAGGCCTTAAATAATGTGCGCTGAAGGGTGGGGTTGTCTATCTTGAGGAAGATCAAACCGACCCACTTGAAGAGTTTAAATATGATATGTTCGATATGTGGGATAAATATAATGATTTAAAAATATTGATATCAATGCACTTGGCCGAATTAATTATTTTGATATCAAGGGCACAATTTGCGTTCGGGAGAGAATGGAATGGGTCGGAGGTACGTTTCATCAGACGAGTCTTATTGGGATATAGTTTAAGACCGACTCTTCTAAGCTGTGAGTGTAGTAAAGATAGAAATTGAGTGATAAGAGGTGAGGAAGGGTTGGACACTGTTGGGTTACTGAATACTATGAACATGTCATCTATATATTTGAACAGCTTGAAGAGGATTGTATATTTGAAGTGCCACATATTGAAAGATATCAAGAGCAACACCACAAAATAAATATTGAACAAGATATCGTACAAAACAGATGATTACTTAGAACAAATATTGTATTTCTATTTATTTAAAAAAATTCAAGTTGGTGTTTGATAAAACACCAATCCATCTAAATATATGTTTGCTGTATAAACTAATCATCGTATAATGTAGAAAAGGAAATAAATCCAAAACAGCGGTTTTGTCTACCCAGCCACACGCCGCATACAATTTTTAGTTATATACCAACTCAAGGCTTTTTGGCTCGCCTTTCCCTCATGTGGAGTTTAAATGGTACTATTTGGTCTAACATTCAAATCTGCCTTTATAGAACAGACACCACTCAACCGCAGGAGTTGATATTTGATTGAAAATTTATATAATTAAACGGGCGTTTATTTTGCGGGAGTTGATACGCATACTACTGATGGATGTTTCAAGTCACGATTAATAAAATAATAGCTTATTTCAATGATACATCAACTCATTATTATATCCTGATTTTAAAACCCTCAACTTTAACCACTTACAAATACATAATAATGTAAAAGTTTGAGAATATGAGTGTTTGTACCGACAACTTAATAGATTTCACACAAATTAAATATGTTTAATCAGTCATCGAACAGCATAACAAAACTACCGCTAGTCGCACGCACTGACGCGTTTCGACCTTCCATGATCATTGTTAGAGTCCGATGGTAAACTGATTAGCGAGGAACAAAAGGCATATTATATATATATGGAAAGCAAAATTAGATATTCGGCTCTCGCCTCTAGTATTCTCGCAGACATAATTCTTGAGTGGAAGTGAAGGCTGCACAATTTCTTTGCCGTCACAAATATTAACTAATTGCAGCTTTCGCCACAAATAAATATATAGGAAACAAAATTTAACATTAATTGATTGCGCGGGTGCTGGTATCAATTCTTTAAATCAAGTTTGCGAGCTTGAAGTAAACACCAAACCCATTGTATTTATCCAGTCAACGAACAACATTGTAAAACTACCGACAATTGTACACACTTACGCGTTTCGAACTTCCAAGATCATCATCAGAGTATGAAGGCAAACTGACCAGCTAGGATCAAACCGAATTGCATATCAATTTAAAGCAAAATAAGATATGCAGCTCTCACCTTTAGTAGTCTCGCACACAGTTTGTCGTCGTACTCTGATGATGATCATGGAAGGTCGAAACCCGTCAGTGTGTACAATTGTCGGTAGTTTTACAATGTTGTTCGTTGACTGGATAAATACAATGGGTTTGGTGTTTACTTCAAGATTGCAAACTTGATTTGAAGAATTGTTACCACCACCCGCAAAATTAATTTTTGTTCAATTTGTATTGCCTATATATTTATTTGTTTCGATAGCTGCAATCAGTTAATTTTCTTGACTGCATAGAAATTGTGTAGCCGACATTCCAGTCACGTACAATGAAAGCGAGACTACTAGATGTGAGAGCCGCATATCTAATATTGGTTATCATATATATGCAATTGGGTTTGTTTCTCGCTTTTCAGATTGCCGCCGTACTCTAATGATGATCATGAAAGGTCGAAATGCGTCAGTGCGTGCAACTGGCGGTAGATTTGCTATGATGTTCGACGACTGGTTAAATACAACGGGATTAGTGTTTACTTCAAGCTCGCAAACTTGATTTAAAGAACTGTTACCACCACTCGCGCAATCATTTATTGCTTAATCCAATTAAATATAGTTTGTAAAAGACAGATGTGTAACTTAAAATAACAATGAAATTAAGTATTTATTTATTTGTATTAAAACCATATAACTCCCATGGTTTAAAAGGAACTATTTGAACTGGCTTAATGGCTTAATGTATATGTGTTTATAATTATGCATTCACTGTTTTATTCTAACTTTAGAAGTTTAACATTCAAGAACTACCTCTTGTAAAGCTTTATAACAACCAATATATTTGACTTAATAGCTTTGATAAAAACATTGCTTAACAAAGTCTTTGATTATCTTGAATCAGTTATCAGAATTAATTACATTTGACGAAATAACGGACTACAATAAACGAGTTGTAAGTGTCCTAATGTACACTAAATTATATATTTATGCTATATTGTTGCATATCAATACTGATAACACTGTAATTGCTTTTGCGTTAGACCAAATTGATTTACTGGATTTAACCAAGACTTATATACCACTGAATGCGGGTCTAATTAACGATTTGCATTTTTTACGACCTTTTAAACTATTTGAGACTACCATGGATAAAATTTGGTTGTTGGAGATTTAAATAAATTCTTTAATTGTGAGATTTCCTACCTTTTCACTAATCGTGATACACCGAAAATCATAAAAGAAACAACTTGAGTTAAAAAACGCTTAGACTAGATTTATTTAGAGATTGATTCGGTCGGCTGTTACACTTATGGCGTTGTTAAATACTATATAATATTGCATTACGAACAATTAATTCTTCGATGAAATAATCACTGAGTTTGAATCCAATATGTTTCACCTGAGACTACACATATTAAATGTTCCAGAATTATCTGGTTTCTATTAAGAGAGATAAGCGTAGCGTTTGATTATGGTTATCTCTTAATATAAGCACTAATTTCTTTGTTTCTACTGTATAAATTTATTCCATAATCAATTCCATACTTGAAATATTTGTGACATTATACCGAAAAACGGATTGAATATTATGGAAATTAAGAATAAAGAAAGATAATATTATAAAAAGAAGATTAGTTAACAGTATGATAAATGTAAGATATAATTGATAATGAAGTCAAATCTTAACGAATGATTTAACAATAATTTATTGCGCGGGTGGTGGTAAAAATTATTTAAATCAAATTTGCGAGCTTGAAGTACACACCAATCCCATTGTGGTTAAATACAATGGGATTGGTGTGTACTTCAAGCTCTTAACTAATGATGATTATTAAGAAGACAGAAAAGATTATTTTCGCTAAACTTACGTACAACTCTATCAATGTAGAAGTTTTTATTTTCGCTGCCGTTTTCTTGTGCGGGACAAATGATAGCATTTGTAGGTCGTTAAAATCTTGAACTCGTTACATTTCCAGTTGCACCGACGTTTGGCCTTGTTTGATGGGTTCTGACTTGTCCCTTCATTTTGAAGTCCTCCATCAGCCGCTTTTCTGAAAATGACGCTGAAACAAGATTTTTTATTCTTTTTTTTCCGAATTTTCGGGACTTCATTTCCAGTCCCATACTCATGATTGACACCATACTCTCAGGACAAAATACTAGATGGTAAAATGCAATCGCGCAAGTGTTTTACAAAAGCGAGCAAAGTACATTACTGTAATCTTTCTTCAAATGAATTAGATTTTCAATTGCTTTTTCTAAGTGGTCCTGCTTTCGATTTCATTTTCATCATTACTTTTACTAGAAAAACATTGACGAGATCAAATAGCATTTTATGGATATCTTGAAGTTTAAGCAACGCACTTGTGTTGCTTAAATACTGAAAATTAAATATAAGATAAAAAATAAAGTCACTGTCAATTTTGTCTAGTGGCAATTTCATTTGATCTCTCTTTCAGCTTTCATTACTCTTTTAATTGTTTAAATGCTAACGTTGGGTTGTGATTAAGCATATTCAGAATTATAATTTTTAATGAAATATTTCTTTATCTACTATGTCTAATTTCACTAAGTATTGTTATTAAAGCTGCATTTCACATTATTATATTTTATGTTCCTTAATTTACATTTTTTATTTATGCATCATGTTTGGTATTGTATCAAGGAACGTTGATTTATTAAAAATATAAAAGCGATGCAGACAATGCAAGAATAAGAGTTTTATAGCGCATGGTAAAAACTGCTTTAATAAACGATTTCGCTTAATATTCTATAATAATCATATTTATTTTTGTTACACATAACATAGATATATGTAGAGAAAATTTCTTAGAACTCTAATTTATCCATTTAAAATATCCAATTCTGTTGCTAAGTATGTTCGGACTTGGCATACCGAAACTCTTACTTCTTAGATTATAATTGTATGAAACCACGGTTAGAGAATAAATTGGTAATTAAACAATTAATAAGTCTGTTAAATGCTAATAAAAATATATTATAGCAATAACAAAATAAAGTAAATTAAATGGATTATGGAAAGTGTTTATCATCGTTAACTCACACTTACGGTGATCTATAGGCCGCATTTATGATCACTTTTTCAGCATAAATAGAAATAAAATCAAAGGAAATATTATATTCTCTATTAAGTAAAAGTTTGACGTGTAATATAGATTAAAAATAAATGCGTATTTTAACATCACGTTTATTTGACATTTTACGAAAAATTGAATAAAAAGCAATTGAGAATTTACGATCTGTCATATTCCTTAGGAGAATGTTTCTACAAAAATGATAAAATCAAATACATTATTACACTACACGACAGATAGTTTAAGTCTTTAATACCTCTAAAATTAAAATAAATAAAAGTGTGCACATCTAACGACTTATTAACATTTTTAGCGTTCTCTAGTAGTTCATCCAGTTCGTTTCTTTGTTAATCATCTTGTTTGATGAAAACCCCTTGGTCCTATTTCTGCATTGTTGAAAATATGTGATATTGATCCTCCGATATCTTCCCCTGTTTTGATAGTTTATAATAGATAAGTGTGTGTTTTTTATGTATATATTCGTTTTTTGGGGTCTTTTGAACTTTTATTTTATCGTCGAGCAATTCGATCCTGCTTGCTGAGATTAATTTTCCTTTTCAGAAAGTTTCCCTTAACCAATCGCGATCTTTTATAAATGTGATTACTTCATCCAGTTCTTGTTAATCTTATCAATATTTGTGCTTTTGGTCGGTTAGCTAGTTAGATTAAAACCGGCAATGATCGATCGTGTTTAATTTTCCTACATCTTCCAGGTCTGTAACCTTGTTCAAATTAATCAGTGTCAGAGGATTCTTCTTGGTACCGCAGGTTGTGATTTCCCATGAAACTACATTCAAGATTTCCCGGGCTGGTATATTTCTCAGATTCCGTAGGTTTTTTCTATCATAAGTTCTGTCAATTATAAACCCATGCTTCAATTACTTAACACAAATCTTAAGTAGAGCTTTTAATTTGCTTATTATGCTGGAGAGCTTCTTCATTCGCATTTCTGCTACTTTCACTTTAGACCAATATGTGCATAGATCGATCTCCATATTTTACACCTTTACTCTCGTCATATTGTTCTCAGTTTTGATGCACTTTACGGAAATTCTACTCTCTTAAATAAATTTAACCATGTTCAAACAATAATTTATATTTTAATCTAAAGCCCCGCACGCTCACTCAAATTACGATGTAATTTCGGAATGTTACAATTCATATATTTTGATATTGCCAAACTAAATCTACTATATGTTTTATGTAAACAATTAAATAATTACCCTCTTTGGTTGTACCCTAATGTTGCCGTAGTCCTTGCAAGACGATGTCGTAAGTTTATATAATGCAGTGCATTTGCGTAGAATTGATATATTACTGTTAATATGTGCTGATAATATCTCATTTCCTAAAGCTTTATTGAAAATATTTATTTAGCTTGATAGCTATGCATATTTGTCTTAATTCCAGTATACCTTATTGATCACATGTGGTTAGAAATCACATAAGTAAATTATTATTATAATCAAGGTTGCGTCATTGATAAAAGCAACTGACCCATAAATTCCTTACATATGTCAGTATAAACTAAGAATTTTATGGCGTAGAAACGGTAATTCATCTAGTAGACCGGTTTCATTCTTATTGGAAACTCATCATAAACTGACCAGAATTTGCCGCGGACAGGGCTCGAACCTGGGCACGTATGCTTTGGAATCTAGTGCTTTAACCACTAAGCCAATCTATTCTGTGCGACAGGGTGGCTCAGCGGTTAGAGCTCCAGATTCCGAAGCAGACGTACCCATGTTCGAGCGCTATCCGCGGCAAATTTTGGCCAGTATGTTATGAGTTCCCACTAAGGACGAAACAAATCTTAGTTTATACTGACATATGTAAATAATTAATGGGTGAGGTGCTTATATCAAGGACGCAACCTTGACTATAATAATCGGTACCACCGCCGCGCAATCAATGTTTGTTTAATTACATAAATAACTTTTTTCTTAAATAAATTTATCAAAGTCTATTAATTCAAATAAATATTTCAATACAGTTGAATAATTAGGTCATTATTACCTCAATTCGTAAGTGATCTGAAAATATTATACTAATCAAGCTTAAAAATGCACAAAGCCATGTCGCAAAATTCTAACTGATTTTTATAAGTTAAGTGGGAAATATGAAATGATGTTTTCTATATATAAAGTCGAAAATTAGTTTTTAAGCTGACTTGAAGTGTTATTTGGTAACATGGTTTGTTAATTTATGATAATTTTCTTGTCTTGAATATTCGTACTCTGACTGAGAAGTGTGGTAATGATATTTAATGTATGCAATATGTTTTATCGGCGCATGGCAACCCTAAAATTACTTTACCAAACTGTGATATTGATGCAAGTGTTCTTGATTTATTGTAATATTTATTTGATATAACGATTTAGCATGGCACATTTCCATATATTTAATATACTTGGTAGATAACTTGTGGTATTAACTCAAATAATTAAATTCTACATTCGAAAAAAAATGATTTAAATATCTGTAGTAAATTTGCCATTCGTGAATACAATGTAATGAACAAATTTACAATATCACATCCAAATGTTGTCTGTAAGTAACATATGAGTAATCTAGGACGCGCCACATTACAATAAAAATGCCGAGGGTCGTACTCGAGCTGCACAAGTCCGATGGAACCTTTTGCGCATCCATATATTTTTATGTATAGCTGGAAAATTCGGGAAAAATTTGTGTCAAGTGGAAACTTGAAAAGGCCAGTATTATAGTAATTTTTCTAAGAAACCACACATAATAATTTTAAAAAAAAGATTATATCTGCAGCTTTTGTGGTTTCAGGTAATTTTTAATTGGTTAAATGTCTTGTTAAATTTAGAAAACAAACATATTATTATGCAAAAGAAAATTTGCAGAATATATTTTTAAGTGACAGAAGACGAACAACAATTAAATTTTAAAACTGTTCCAATGTAAAGATTTAAACATATTATAAATAATATATTTTATTAGAACTATAATCAGCTACAAATAGTCAATCATATCTCGCTGGGCAAATGTATGTCTGAAAGTTTAAAAGAATTTTTAGGTCATTCTTTTAAAGTGCGAATCAATTGATGCAATATCGCTGAAGATAGTTGTCAGGTTGTATATAAAGGTCTTCGGGAATATTGACGGATAATTCCCTATCGATGCGTATAAAATTATTTCTGGTTGGAGTATTTGAGCGTGTGTACACCCACTGTGGTAACTGTGGCATGATAACGAAATGATATGTAAAATTTCCAGATAATGTGTCTTATTCAATTCAATCAAATTTTGTACAATGATATGATGGAAAAATTGATCACAATTTGTCCGCATATAGCTTGCGAATAGTTTCTGGTCATATTGCATAAGTCCAACTGAAGTTTTGAATAGTGGAAGAAAATTCAACTTCATTGTGGGCTTTGGAATACAATAACAAAAGCATGAAAATATTTACCATTTAAAATAGTTGATTAATTATAAATAGTTGAACTCTATTCCTATTTCATCCGCAATATGAAGTCAAATCTGTTTCTAATTGGTTACGAAAATTACTAATTATGATTTTTTGGTCATATAACGTCAGTTGGATAAGAAAATTAAAATTAGACATCGGCAAATATTTTATTGAAAAAGCAATAAAAATTCAAATTGAACTCGCATCCTAAATATAATATCCGACAAAAGAGAAAATGTTTTAGTGTGCTTGTCAGACATATATACTAAGGATGATAAAACCTGGTGCAATAAAATTCTGATGTAAGACTTTCAGAAAATAGTTGTAACAGCATTTGCACAAATAAATTAATAAAACGAAGATACGATATATAAACGTGCCTTTAAGTAAATGCATTCAGACTAAATGTGTTCAATAAACGCTTACTATTCACATAGACAAAATGCAAATACCGAACGAAGATAACCTGATTACAAATATTAAATAAAAGTTTTAAGTCGATGTCGAAACCAATTAAACAACGATGCCAGTTTTATTTGTGTAAGCTAAAAGAGTTAATTCTAGGTTATATACTTAACATTTGGTCGTACAACCAATTCAACAGAGAGGACATAAAGTGTGTGGTTATAACTGTGTCATGTAGCTTTTGGTAGTCCGGTGGACCTTATGTCAGTTTTGGTGACCAAATTATCAACTGGGAGGTTTTTATTATTGCTTCCTCTAGAGTGCCAAATACAAAGTGAGGGAGAAAAGACATGGCTCAGTGCAGGACAATGCACCGTCTTAATCATACAACGGAAACCGCCTGTCTGTTAATACACCCAGATCAAGCGCAGACAACACAATAAAATCTGCACTACATGTGAATCTTCTCATTTTATAGAGAATTGGCTTCTGCATGGCTACCAGTACAAATGAATTTATTTATTTAATTATTTAATGAATCTTAATAATTGAATTTTATTTGATAATGGCATGACAATGTAATTGAAGCGAAACATTACAGTTCTATTAAAATTAAAAAAAAGTTACTGCAACCTGAGAAATGTATGTTAATAGTTGATGTTCAGAGTATGAAACTGGTTAGATTAATGGTTTATGATCTCATAAAATTGAAATACAATTTATAAATTAGACCGAAATATAATAAGTGCAAGGCTACAACATATTACACTCGTTTGGCGTAAATAATCTAGATCACAGCTTTTGCTATGATCAAATGTGGAAACCTACTTAAAAATGCTCAAAATTGTGCTCGCTAAAGTTAATCGATCATATCTGATCTGATGCAATAGCAAAAAATGTATGTCAATTGGTGAAAAAATAGTCTCTGGAAATGCATATGTAAAATTTTCTGAATGGCAAATCGCAGCCAGTGTACGGTCACTGTTGAGACAGAGGTCGGATTGCGCGTGATAGATGGAAATATGACTGTGTAAAATTGTCAAGCATACGTGTTAAGTCGAACGCGATCAATGTTTGTGCAATTATATTATGATAAAATGGTCAAAAATGCAACGCACATAGCTAGCGAAGAATAGCTGTTCTATGGCAGAAAGCTAATGAGAGTTTTGACCATCGGATAAAATTTCAACCGATTCGTTGGGCTTGGCCTGCAATAACGAAGGTATGCCAAAGAAAAATATTTGATTCAAATCTATCCAAGCCTTATATTTAATATAAGACCATATCTGCTCGTTCGGAATAGACATTCATAGTGAATCGGTAGAATTACATATGGAAAATTACATATATGTAAATGTTAATAAATTTGCACTAAGGACGCAAAATATATGGGCAGCATAAATGGAGAAACTGTTGGCAGGGTAAGTCTGCCTAAGGATTTTCTCAAAGAGATAAATTGACATGAAATTCTGAAGTGAATTATGTATGAAGCGTTGCAACATCTACTCACGAAAATTTTTAAAAAATGAATAAAAATTAACGTTATAAACACGTGTGTTAAAATAAATGCACATTTGAAGTCAGTGGAAAAATGCTTTTCAAACTGAATAAAAGCTGTGAAACGCAATGTTGTGAAGTATAATTTTCTTGTTTCCTGCACCATATATGCTAGCAGATCACAGTTTGTATCACTACAATCTCTATGGTTTATGAGAATTTCTTACTGTATAACCCTGGGACGAAAGTTTATATAATTCCAAAAATGGAGATAAATGAAGTGGGAACTAGGTCTGAATTATCAGTTATCACTAATCCTATAGTGGTGAAACTTACTCAAAATTAGTTTTTTTCCAAATTATATGATATATACATTCTATTACTAAAAGGATTTAGCGAAAGAACCAATTCCAAGATTTCTTTATATGCATTGAAATCGGAAAAAGTATGTGATTATAATGATTTCTCGAATTTTGACAATGAAAATAAGTTTTGCATGTCTTAATAAACGGACATGCTAACAGTCGTTTGTAACATTCTTATATAGGAATGTTGTTTTGTTCTGTTGCAACATATAAAATACACTGTACCTGTAAAACATACTGATCGTCTAAATGATCCAATAATTCAGGTTATATTGTACATGCCTCTCTGATTTAATTTAGTGCATCATTTATATATTTTGCCAATATTTATATGACTTATTTATCATTGTAATTTATACATCTCATGTTATTTGTACCATATAAATATTTCTAAATATATTCAACAATTATTTACATCTCAAATAGGCAGCAAATATCAAATGACGATAACGTTGACTTTTAAAAATGATCGAAGGTGATGAGCAAAAGCAATGTCAAATTTATCAGATTTGAAACTGCCATCAATGCACAATGACTTATTTTACTTGCTGAAAAGCATAAAAAACAACAAAGATTACGAATTTGAAGGAACCACTTAACTTTTCTAAATGTTAATTTAATAATCTGTGGAAATTTACAGGAATCTTTTCCTCGGAGTTGTCGTCAGTACATTCACACCATTTACCGATCGTATTTATAGCTCATCTGGATTTTCACAATAAAGAACACTAAGTAATGTTTATTATAAACAGTCCAGAGGACATCTAAGATATTTCTGGTAGTTACTGGACGGTATAGTAGCCCTCTGTGACAGAGTGATCAGGATTGTCAAAGACAGAGACGCAGATTTAACGAGGTGTACCCTAGTGAAGTGTTTTTGTCATTATTATGCAGCTCAAACTGCCCATTATGCACGCACACCAACCAGGTTTTGGCAACCGTAAATGTAAACTTAATTGATAAACTTCAAACATTATATAAGCTTTGCATTGAGAAGTGGATCAATTATGTCGAAGTTAACTTTAATTAATTTAAAAAAATACAAATTAGATTTTCTATCGAAGATAACATGAAAATTAAATTGGAACATCAAATCCATATAAACAACAAGATAATGAAATAGGTTTAAACTTGTGATGTTGCGTTGCAGAAAGGCCCGCGAGGCCTATTTAAACTTTCTACAATTTTACACGTAAAAATTAATTTTCATTAGGCTATATGTTATATTGTTAACAATCAAAATATATATCATTACTTTAAAACATAACAGATTTTTATGAAGTAATTATAACTGTATTTATTTAATACATCCAAACTCGTTGTTATTTATTTCTGTTTTGTTGATCAATTTGTATCTGATATCATATTGTTTACATTGTATAATTTATAATTTCCCTCAAAATGCGAGAACAATATGATGTACTCGTAAATATTCTGCGCGTCTATTTGCAATTCACCCATATACATTTAAATCTTAATTAAAATTTCACGACTTAAAGGAAAATATTAATGAAAGTGCATCGCAGTATGCAATAAAAGCTACAATAATGTAATACCATCTACATAAGCGTGTTTCAGCCAAATAAAAACTCAAAATAATCTCTTTACAAAAAATCTCCAAAATAAATTTCCAAGAGACACATTACAATTTCCAAACAAAATTCTTTGACTAAACTATCACATTAGACAGCTTTCTTTACTAAAAACAAAAAAATTCTTTTATACAGAATTTAAATGCAAGACCACAGCAGAACTTTATTGATGACCATACATTACGTTTTAGTTAACTCACTTTTAAAGGAATCATTATAAAACGTGCCAAATCCATTTTAAGCAGTGTCAACCATCACGCTCAATTTTTTTACCACCATTTCCATAAACCCAGTTTCATTCTCATAAAAACGAGGTAAATCACTTTTACTGACAAAAAATTAACATTGCACACCTATTTATTCTAAGATATATAAAAAATACAATATCCACAACCAATCTCTCTGAATAAATGCCAGACACAAAGATGCACAAGGTGAACAAACATAAATCTCGTAATAAATACAACTATAAATATCCAAGCCTAAATCATCTGCATCCATGAAGTTCTCATAAACAACAATAATACTTCAAACTAGTGCATCCAAGAAATTAACTAAGCTGAATTCATCATAGGTTAATCAAAGTTCCTGCTCAAATAAAACATCAAAAACAAATATTTTTAATAATTCGACACAAAACGTAATAAAATTTTAAAGGCATGGTGACATGCTTGTGCAAAACTTTTGGTAAGAACATATTAATGATTAAAAAGTAAATCTTGCATTGCAACTAACCATCGTAAGGAATATGGAAAGGTATGACAAAACAATAATATCTTAATATTCGCTACAAAATACAATATGGAATCTTCCAAGACGAACAAAAATTAAAAACCATTTCATCCGTATTACTTTAACTCTAACCCCAGATTCATTAAATTTTCCTTTATTGTATTAAATAAAAAGCCATAATTGTGAAAATTTAATACCTCTCGTGCAATTACAAATAAGCTAACACCGCACATAATTTTTGTCTGAGATTCGTTGTTCCACCTAAATACGCATGCATACTAATTACAAATTTCACATTACATATTAATTAGAGAAAAGAGGAACTACAATTAAGGCGCTACAAAATAAAATACAATGTATTTTTTATGAAGCATTTTCATTATATATATTTCTAACCACAAACAGAAGTCTACCTTTATGAAAATATTACCTTATATGTTTCACCTATTGTTAGGAAGTATTTATCTTAGGCGTTTAACAGAATTGTTATCTGCTACGGTATTTCCAAGCACATTGCGGAGCATAAAGAATGATAATATGTTTTCCTAAAAGATAATTTTTTTAAACTTTTAACCCTATAATATAAAATCTCCTAATATCATTTTCATTACTTAAAGTTAATTGGGAATCATACATACTTTTATTCAGTCAAACAGATAAAATCTGTATTGATCCCGTTTTTACTAATGAAGATATTGACATAAATATTCTACAGTAAAGTCACATACGCAAAAAAGTTCTTAACTGATATGAATGTAAAAAATAAATTTAAAAGGACAGTTGCGCAGTCGCTTTCTCTTATCAAATGATTTAAAGGGGAAATAAACAAAAAAATTCACTGTTTAAATATAAATACATTGCACATAAAAATTACAATATATATATATATATATATATATATATATATATATATATATATATATATATATGTGTGTGTGTGTGTGTGTATGTGTTTATCACCCGAATCGTTTAACACAATATGCCAGTTCACAAACAAATTGGTTTAGTTCACAAAGGTCTGAGCAACGTCGATTTACTGCAACCACTTCCAAATAAATTAGAATACTAACACCACTAACCTAAACCAAAAGTAAAAAGCTCTTTATTGTTGTGATGCAATTTCCACATGACAAAACATGTTTAGTTAGAAGTATTTTAACAGTATCCTTTTTATTCTGCACCATCGAAGTTGGTTTATGAATTTTTAATTTAGAACTAAATTATGAAAGTGTAAATTTATTATAAAGCAGATATGAACACACTGTAAAAATTAGGTATCATTTTCTTTTCGAAAGAACTCAACTGAACTAGTACTTCATATATTGATTTTTTTAATGCAAGTACGGTAAAGTTGGATTAAACACACATTTTATAACAAAAATTTGAAAGCGGTGCATTTACACAGTGGGAAATACCTGCACGCACATAGACGTGCACAATCATATACCAGTTTAAATTCAAAACACGTACGATCTTCATCTGATTATTTAGCTGGAGAATAAGTATGTTGCATAAAACAGCCTCAGTTTTCTGTAATTATGTTTGTGTTTAGCTTTAGAGAAATCTCTGTCTATGCCACAAAGTGCCTGCTAAATTTTAATGTCAAGGATGTGCTCAGTCCAAAATTGTTTATTTATAAAAATGTCATAGCTCCTCTGTGCGCTATGTACGCCGGACAAGTCGATTAATAAGGAAGCGTATTCAAACACATTTTAGTCGACTCATACCTGGCATTGGAGTGAACTTCTGCAATAGCTAACCAATTTTTTTTTATAAAAGTCACACTCAAAATCAGGCGGATTTCCGAGTGTACTTCAAAGCTAAAACAAAAATGAATTATGCACAGCTGAGGCTTTTGTATGCAACAGTCCTGGCCCTCAGTTAAATAAACAAAGCAAGTTCGGATATGTTATGAATATAAACTGGTAATTAGTTTTATACAAATGTGTATGTGTATTTACCAGCATGTAGGCTTTCCGCTTCTCTTTTTTGTTCTATTATGTATGTTCAATCTAGCCTTATTCCGATTGCTTGTAAAAATTGACTATAGAAATTTCCCGATATTACAGTCGCATTCTGTTTTAGCGAAAAGAAAATTTACGATTTTAACAGTGTCGTACATGCCTGCTTTATAATAAGCGTATACTTCCGTTCTTAAATATTTAAACTAAATATAATACATGAAGATGATATGCGCTTCAGAAGACATGAATTTAGCCTTCTAACACATCTTTCTACGTATGTTAGTCTGCATTAAAAATTATTATTGTGGATGAAACTAAATGCAGATTGCGGAGAAAAGTTTTTTTGAAACTAGGTAGAAGATATTTTGCTATGTCTTTTATCGAAATTAAATCAGCTACAAAATATGAAAACACAAAAGTGGAACACAATCTCTTATACGCTTTATTTTATATTCACATGTTCATTGTAGGTGAATATACACTGGTTTCTTGTGAAAAGTATTAAAAAGCACAAAAGGATTTTATGATATCGTTAAGTTTATACATATTTATAATCTGTGGTGGATAACTGGAAGCAGTATGGTAAATAAATGTGTTATTAAATACCATCTTAACAACGCTTTTTTTTCTATTTCATTAGATAATATCTGCGGTAATGTAAATAATGCGCTGTTCATGTTTTTATAGGAAATACTAATCTGCGCATCAGTTCTAGGTAAAAGCAGTGTATCATAAAGAGCTAGATTATCATTCTTCACGTTTTCATTTGTAAGTATAACATTTGGATGTCATTCGTTGATTTTATTAAGCAAATCTACAACATGCGCATTGCAATCACAAATAAATATGTCATTAAAATAACGGGTTTCAATTCCATTTTACATAGAAAATCTAAGTTGATTCAATTCCGAAATGCACATTAACATATTAACTGAATTCATTCATAGACCATCTTACTGTATTTTTGGTTGACCATTTAAAATGTAATGAATATTTGATCCAGATAAACGGTATAAACTTTCCGAGTGCACTTCAGTTAGTTTAAATTTTGGAAAAATATAATTATATTTCATACAATTTAAATATTTTTTAAAGATCCGATAGTAAATAATGGCTCTTTATCGGAAAAACACAATTTGTACATTTTAATGTTCAGATTGTATATATTTTCAAAAAAATCATAGTAATCTTTCAAACTGTACACAAACTAGTGATTTCTCACGAGTTTTAATAGATAAGAGAACCGTTCGTCCAATTTATGTGTTAGCGTATTTTTCATTAATAGAATTGGACTCAATGAAATATCGTATTTGTGCATCTTTGGTAAATCAATAACTTGACGTTGTCCAGAACTTTGCAATCAAAAACAAAGTTAATTCAATTCCGAAATGCACATTATCATATTAACAAAATTCATTCATAGACCATCTTTCTATATTTTAGTTGACCATGTAAAATGCAATGAATATTTGATCTAGACAAACGGTATAAACTTTCTGAATGCGCATCACTTAATTTGAATTTTGGAAATATATAATTATATTTCATACAATTTCAATAATTTTTAAAAAATCCGATAGTAAATAATGGCTCTTTATCGAACAAAAAACATCTGATACATTGTAATATTCAGTTAATATATTTTTTCAAATGAATCATAGTAATCTTTCACACTGTACACAAACTAGTGATTTCTCAAGAGTTTTAATAGATAAGACAACCGTTCGTCCAATTTATATGTTAGCGTATTTTTCATTAATAGGATTGGACTCAATGAAATATCGTATTTGTGCATTTTTGGTAAATCAATAACTTGACGTTGTCCAGAACTTTGCAATCAAAAACAAAGTTAATTCAATTCCGAAATGCACATAATCATATTAACAAAATTCATTCATAGACCATCTTTCTATATTTTAGTTTACCATTTAAAATGAAATGAATATTTGATCTAGATAAATGGTATAAACTTTCTGAATGCGCATCACTTAATTTGAATTTTGGAAATATATAATTATATTTCATACAATTTCAATAATTTTTTAAAGATCCGATAGTAAATAATGGCTCTTTATCGAACAAGAAACAACTGATACATTGTAATATTCAGTCAGTATATTTTTTCAAATAAATCATAGTAATCTTTTACACTGTACAAAAACTAGTGATTTCTCACGAGTTTTAATAGATAAGACAACCATTCGTCCAATTTATATGTTAGCGTATTTTTCATTAACAGGATTGGACTCAATGAAATATCGAATTTCTGCGTCTTTGGTAAATCAATAACATGAAGTTTTCCAGAAATGTGCAATCAAAAATAAATTGTGTGTGCACTGGCATTACCATGGTTTTTCCGAAGCCTTACAAAATATTTGCTTGACTACGCTCCTTCTTTTTTAAATATTTTTGAATAATATATATATATATATATATATATATATATATATAAAGAGATGTATAAAGAGAGAGAGAACAAAAAGAGAGAAAGAAAGGGAGAACTTTTTATGAGGAATGCTTTTCTATTTAAGCAAAATTATTCTTTTGGCTTATTCCTACAGTTTATCCGCTGTTAAGATGGAACAAAAGGCTAATGCGTACAAGCGTTTTTCATATTTAATGAATGACTTTTGTTTATACATTTTTGCTAAATATTATTTAATTTTGATACTTTGGTTACTTACTTTAAATCAAGTTTGCGAGCTTGAAGTAAACACCAACCCTATTGTATTTAACCAGTCGTCGAACAAAACATAACAAAACTACCGCCAGCCGCAACGCACTGACGCGTTTCGACCTTCCTTGATCATCATCAGAGTACGACAACAAACTGACTATCGAGGATCAAACCGCATTGAACATATATATGGAAATCAAATTTAGATATGCGGCTCTCACCTCTAGCAGTCTCGCATACATTGAACTTGACTGGAAATGTCGGCTGCACAATTTCTATGCAGTCACGAACATTAACTGTTTGCAGCTTTCGCCACATATACATATATAGGCAATACAATTTAAACAATAATTGATTGCGCGGGTGGTGGTAACAATTCTTTAAATCAAGTTTGCGAGCTTAAGTAAACACCAATCCCATTGTATTTAACCAGTCGTCGAACAACATAACAAAACTACCGCCAGCTGCAACGCACTGACGCGTTTCGACCTTCCATGATCATCATCAGAGTACGACGGCAAACTGACTATCGAGGATCCAACCGCATTGAATATATATGGAAATCA
>JAQBSW010007867.1:0-37816 GCA_029291075.1 Eudiplozoon nipponicum
AATTAGCAGACCAATCATTACCTCACCTATGCCTCATCTCATACGTATGAATATTGGTCTGCTAATTATAAAAAGTTATATATTGAGTTTAGTTACTGAGACAAATTCTATGATTAAAATAGTGTTGAGTCAAATATATATAAATAGAATGGTTTTGGAACGAGGTTACCACATTTGCTTAAATCTGCTATTGTGATCAGTGTTGTGTTGCCTGATGATGGTGCTGGAAAGTAGGCACCGAAACGTCGCCAGTAAACAAAGATGTGATAGAACCGCATTTCCAGTTGAAGTAAAAATGAGTCAACCCGATCAAAGACAAAACAAAATTGGAAATGTTGATAAATCGGATCTTTGTGTAACTGCCCGTGTAAAAAACTGAAGGTAAGCATTAGCAATTTATTTCGAGATTACTATACATCACTTTACAATCTTTCAATTATATACATCTTGCGTTTCCATTTGATTACGTGAGTGTTTGCCTCGGTTTTATTTCTATTTCTTGCCTGAGCTGGTGTATGTGCGTAGGTATTTGTGTGTGTATGTCTGTTTTCGTGTAAGTTTTTTTTTCGTTGTATTGCAAAATGTTGTCTGAGATCTGGCCATTCTGGAATTGATAGTTTAAAAGTTTACCGACTGTTCGCATTGTTAGCTGTTACATGTACGAATCTTATTTCCCGAGTGTCGTCTTTCGTTTCGCCTTATTCCTCAATTTTTATCTGTTTCCTTGGTAACAGCGCAGGGTTGGCGGATGGCAGTGTTGAAAGTTAATATTGTTTTCAAATATCTGTCTCTGTTAGCAATGGTTGTGATACCGTATGTGAAGCTGTTCTTTCTTCTTCAGTTTTTTGCCAACTCGATCGAATGTTTTTTGAGTCTGGCCTAGTGGGTGTTTTGACCTTATCTGGATGCTTGTAAATTGTTGTTGGGATTTGCAATTCGTGGCCATTTGATAGAAATATCATGTTGATGAAGCTTTTGAATGTTCAACTAAGCAAGTATTGATTGCGCTAAATGTGATAAAATTTCTTCAACTCATGTTTACAGACATGAAATTAACAGAACTTAAATTTTTTTCAAAATTTAGTTTCGCAACAGATAAACATTACTGGGAGTTGCACATAGCAACGCGTTTTGTACAATTGATGTTTGCTTACATGACTTTGTCAAAAGAAAAAGGCGAAAGTTGATAGATAATTTTTTTGTGGGTACAATCTACGATAAGAATGTGTAAACTTGCGGTAGTAAAGCTAACTTCATATAAAATCATCGATAGTGCGACCTCAAAGCCACCCAACTATAAAAATAATATTTTGCAATGCCGCGTTTTGCGTACGCGGTTGTAGCTTTGCACTAACAGTTTTACAAAGATCCGATTGATCACAATTTCCACATATGAATCTGTTATGTCTTCGATCGCGTTGGGTGAGTTTTCGTCCATTTCTTCCGAAGGCTTCAACATCGTTCATACTAACCATTGGAAATGCGATTATTTACAATCTTTGTTTACTGGCCGCATTTCCAAACAGTATCTAACTGTAGCTTATTTAATTGAGTGATGTCATGATTAACGTGAAATCTGATAACTGATATCGATAAAGGCCAGAGAGTATGGATTTGCTGGAATAGCAAGTGTTTATAAATGGTTGTAATTCTCAATTTTGGTGAACTTTGGCATACCTTGAAATTCATTGTGTTGGTACGATGTACCGACTCGGAAAACATTGTGTTGTTACCATATACGTTTTCGGTAACATAATGCTAGTATCGGATACTGACACAATACTCAGAATGTTGGTATCCTTTACAGACTTAATATATGTTATATATATTGAGTTGGCTTTGAAGTCGCATTGTCGAAGATTTTGCATGAAGTTAGCTTCACTACTGAAAGTTTACACTTTCGTATAGTAGAGTTTAGCGTTCAATTTTCCAACATTTTTAACCAAACATATAGTGGATATAGGTCACAATACCGGCTCCTACTGATTAGTTGCCAGTAAGTTCGAAACGAATGTGAACGTGAGATTATACATTTCATTCTTATTGACTTCGGTTAATCCTTCTTATCTTATTTGAACTAATTTGTTACTAGGTTCGCAACACCTAATACAAATTGTAAATATATCAGTTCTCAGCAGCAAAAAATATCTAACTATTGTGCAATAAAACATTAGTTGATATATGACTTAATATTGCGTGTAGTATGCGACATGAATGGTAAAGAGTATAATCCCAGACTCAAAAGAAGATGTATCCCAGTTCGAGCCTGGTCGGCAGCATATGCTAGACAGTACTTGACGAATTTCAAATAAGGACGAAATCGATCTACTAGGTGAGTTGCCTTTGATAGTTGATACAATGTTTAGTTTCTACTGGTAATATATATTTTACATATACTTTATTATTGTTTTTTCCTAAAACACTTACTGTGTAATATTCAAAGGAATGCATATTGGAAAAAAAAAATAATTTTTTTTGTACGAGATAACCGTTATGAAATAAAGCTAATCAAATTCATATTCTAGACCAGAATGCATATGAACCCTAAAGCAGCTTGTTTAGAATCATGCAACTCGTTCCATACACTACGGAAGCAGCGCATTGCATGCAATTTTTAGCAGTAAAAAGAAAACATGTTAAAGTAAGACATCTCTTATGCCGCTGAGTCATAAAAGAAAATTCACTATAGCTGCAAGTGTTTTGAATGCCTTATAAATCGATTTCTTTGCCCTGTTTTGATTAAGTCAACGTTTGCTAAGAATCAGGGGCCTAATTTATGAGCCGACCAGTCATACCCGGCGATATTTCATGTGTCATTACTCCCCAAAAATATTAGGGAACTGCAATGTCTGAGAGAGACAAATAAATATCTTACGCACCAGGTCATTAAAAAAGAACTGTTAGATGGGTTGAACTATTATTAGTATTATCGGCCCTGTGGCACATTACACCTCTAAACGAGAGGTGCTATAATGGGCAAAATCTATGGCAATCTAGCGTCAAAGGGGAGCCATCGGAGAAGCATAGTTAATTACACAGTATTGTCAAGGGTTCCTTTAATTAACCATGGTTTAATCACAATTGATGAATTTATTACTTAGATCCTCAGCTGCAAAGAAAACCCAAACCTCTAGAAATTAGGTTCATCGACATACCGATTATCACTAACGCCACGGAAGCCGAACTTTAGAAGCAATTCTAAGTTTTAAACAATATATTTTAAAATAATTTTTTGCTTCATACGGGCAGGATCAATTTATACATAGTGGATAAGCGTAGATCTAGTTTTCCCAAACGGTGAGTTTAAGAAGTCCTTTCTAATAGAGCAGAATTAACCAAACTCATTTTGCTAATAAATTCACAAAGATGTTTGCCCATTTAAATGTATTTTAGCCAGAGAAAATGTGTCAGTTGTTGACTGAAATGGGTGCTAGGCCAAACACGCTAAACCTTCAATTCGTATAATCTAATTAAATAACAGGCATTCGCCTCTTTAATCGAAAAAGGAATATGAAAAACGCGTCTCCAGTTGCAAAAATTTTGAATTGGCTAACAAATACAAGTTTAGTTCTTTAGAGTTCAAATTCAGACATTTGCCGACAAACCAATGTCAAAAAATTGAAGTTGGGTACTTTGACAGAGCTATTCATTAGCAGCTGTTTTTTTAAATGGAGTAAACGTTCTCAAGATAGACAAATAAAACAAAGATGATTGACAAAGAGGGAAAGATCATCACTACATGACAACATTAAATGAGCCCTACTTAAAAGAAGCTACCACATTCACAAATTATAGCTAGTTGTGAAGAATTCCTCTAATGGATTAGGAAATAAATTAAAACTATACGTATAGAAAAACATTTTTGTTTTCAAGAACTACATGCTTTGATCTTTTGGGGAAATTCACAAAGCTCCGGAAAGAATGTAGGTTTCAATGGCAGATATGACTTTTACTTACAATATATATATATATGCTGTGCCTCATATATGATAAATTGCAGCGATAGAATTACTATTGTAGCACTAGACATCAGAAAAATCTTTCACAAAGGTAGCTTAAGCCAAACCTCATGGCTGGTTCGCGTCCTTATTTGGGCACTCCTACAAATTACTTTCCAGTTTCTTGCAACTCATTCTGTGTGCCAATTAAGACGCGAACTAAAAGCAATCTGTAATTTTTACATCAAATAATGTTTTTAATTATTCTTCCAGTCAAGGGGATACTTCGTTGCTATGCTTTTGATCTAAAGTATCAATTAGACATCCTCCGATCAGTCCTTATATAACAGACACCATTGCACCTAGGAAAAATGTAACTGAATTAATATATAATTAAAGAATTTTTTTATAAATATAATGTAAGCATAAATTGCACATTGTGTATGATAGAAAATGAATTTCATGAAGTAGACCAGTTTCGTCCTTATCAAACAATAATAAAGTACATTGTACCCTTGATCTGTGCAAAAACAAAAAGAAATTTTATCAGATATAAGAAAATTTTCTTTCTCATGGTCTTCTCAAATATCTACTCATGAACATATCTTTATATATAAATTGGAAAGCAAAACAAGATAGAAATATGTGAACAAAAGAGAGTGTGAAAAATAGAAACCAATTAAATTGCGTGCGTCACATCCAGTTCAAGCTCAGTGCTACTAAGAAAAGAAAGATGAATGATTCTACTAGAAATTTGCAACAAGATCGCCACCGAGTTCGATTTGATGTCATATCACGCAGTTTCTAACCAAAAAATATGATGACACTTGGGTCCCATCCTGGCAGACGAGTGCGTCCAATAATACCCAATTTGGATGTAGTTGACTTTGACTATTTCTGCCATGTCAAAATCTGCCCACCATGTTTCTTACGCCAATCTGGCGCTGGATGAGAGAACAGAGCTTTACTGGGCAATCGAATTGAGGGCATACGCAAAACGTGAACGAGCCAACGAGTACTTGTTGGCAGATTGAAAAATACGTCTACGGTTGTCAGCGTTGGTTATTCGTTGTTGGTAACCTACATGTACTTTTCTACTCAACCAACAAGGGTCAAATGCATTTAAGCGTCTGTAATCATCAACTGTAAGGGGCCGAGTCTCACTAGTGTATAATAAAACTGCGCGGAAAAATGTATTGTAAACACGAAATTTAAGGCAGAGTGAAATACTGGCGTTTTCCATAAATGACGAAGGTTCGAGAAAACTACTCTAGCTTTCGCGATTCTCATACTCGTCTCGTCAGACATATCGCATGAATTATTGATAGAGCTTCCGATGCATGTAAATGTGTCAACTATGTCTACATCTTCATTCTGCAATAGCAGAGTTGGAGTGAGTGGTTGGTGATCCTATAAAATTATCATATATTTAAAGGGTGCATGTTTCATATGGAAAGACAAAACAATAACTGCTAATCTATTCAAGGTGGCTTGAGCAGAATCTCGAATGTCGAATAACTGTACAATATCTACTGCATAGTCAAGATCGACTAATCTATCTTCTGGGATACCTTCAACACATGCATCCTGAACGCGTGGAAGAATGTTGTTCATAATAGAATCAGTTCCAAAAATTTTAAAATGGGGAAATTGGACAACCTTGATGAACACCAATGCTGGTTGGAAAGTTGTGCGTTAATTTGTTGTAGACCTTAACACGACCAGAAGTTTTTGTTTATAGAGAGCGTATACTATTTACATTTTTTTTGGGCACACCACCTTTCGATGGAATATCGAAAAATACATTGTGATCCACCGGGTCAAATGCACCACTGAAATCTAGGACGGCGATATACCTGTCGCTATTGAATAACTTGCTATAACGTAAAAATATTATATATATACAATCTCGTCCTGACCTGAATCCAGCCTGTTCTACTCTATTGTGTAATTCACGCGAAACGCTAAGAAGATGTAATATAATCGAAGATTAATCTAGATTTTGCAGTTTTCATATTCACCTCATCACTCATATTTCCAGAGTTATTGCTACAGCTACCAATATATCTAAACCTGCCTACTATGTGCAGATATTCGCCTTGCAGCCGCAGAATTTAATGGATAGCAGGTGATTACGTAGTATGTTCAAATTTCATATAGAGAGACAGAACAACTGTTATTATATTAAATATAGCCTCTTCAATCTAAAAAGTATGAAAAAGGTGAATCAACAACCAAGAAATAATGTTGCTAACGTCCTTAAATAAGATAGGAAGGTCATCATCGTGACTGCAGCTTTGAGACGTTTAAGAGATGGTATTGCAATCTGCATTCCTGACTCTGATGGTTGTTTGAGACTAACGTTGCAAACTATTGATATAGACATTATTTCGTGGATCGGAACTGATAAAAGAGTAAAAAAATTCATTTTTGAAGTGTTCCGCTCGCCCTTCAAGAAGGCTCATTTTATCGGTTATTAGATTGTTCTTAGAATCATTTACTTTTTTCGCTATATTTTAATTTTCTCGGACCTGTTGTGAGAATAGGTTGGAATAAACATCAGCTGTCACTAAATGGAAACACTTCTTCTATATCTTCAGCATTTATGCTATAAAGAGATTCAAGATCAACTGCCAGACTGTGCTTCATTTGGCGTTTTACAGATCTACGCGTATTATAATAAGCTGAGCTAGCGGGAATTGGCCACCTAGAATAGAGAATCTCCACAAACGTTTTAGAGACCCAATAACTAATTCTACTGTAGCCTATAACACAGTAGCACCTTCATTGTGCATAGAAAAGTTTATGCTTGTTCATGAATTTCAACTTGAAACCAGTTAGCATTGATTATAAAATATTTTCACATATTTAAGAAATCACCAACTTCATGTACAGTAATACGAAAGCAATTAGTAACTAATGTTTCACTGCCACTAAACCATAAAAAAATAAAAAGCCATAAATTTAGAAGTGATAATAATGAGAAAATAATTATCAAGACACATTAATTATTAGAAAGAATTATATGAGAGGGAGGATCTAATTACTGTGAGTATATTTACCTAGATAATACACAGAAGTAAGGCAAACTAGCCCTCTACACAAAACCATTATGGCCAAGTCAGCTTTAAAATAAGGCAACATCGGCAATACGTTCATATAGTTCATGTTTATAAGTGGTCTGTAAAGTAACACTATGTCACCCATTCCCAGTGGGGATAGGTTGAATTTAGAGCTTTCCTTTTATTTGATATTTTGCCAACCAAGCCTGATAAGTACAACCTGCCCAGATACCAGTGACCAAAGTATCCTTTAGCAGCCAAAACCTGCCCTTCGCGTCTTGCGCGCTCGCTCTTATTCCGTCACTACCAGTTTAACACTAATTGTTATGGCTTAGTTAAACAAAACTCGAGGCTTTATATGAAACGGGATGATGGCTATTTCCCATTAGGCACGGCAAGATACATGTGGTAACATTCACAGGCTGACTAGCTTGTGTCCGACGATCAGGTTGGAAAATTTTATAGATACGGACTAAGAATGCTGCTCAAGTTGATTTATATTTAACTCTCCGTCAAATGTTATTGCAAATCTTTAACGGATTAGTGCAAGGTCCAAGTCAAAATACGTGTTACAAAACTAACATTAGTTCTAGACGCAACAATACCATCTATAACAAAATGATTCGCGCAGCTATCCAAGATTCGTTCACCATTATCATTTTGCATAGATCTTGATCATGATCATGCAGAGTTATACAAAAGCCAAAAGTGACTAGTGTTTCACTGCCATATAATAACATAAGTGTCTCATGGTTACATGTGGACAGTAAAAGGACACCAGGTCACCCATTCCTAGTGATAGATCTTAGGATGTATTTGCTACTTAGATGAAATTCTGAATCGCTTAAGCGCAAAACTTGAGCATCTATGTCACCCATAACAAAGATCATATCTGGACTTCTTGATCTTTTTTGTAAAGAACTTATGAAGGAGAAGAATTCGGTGGGAGCATATGCAGATAAAACGATAAAGGCAACGTTGGATAAGGTTTTCGTCATTGATTTAAGTGTATCGCAATGTACAGGGATTGGTTCAGTTACACAAGCATCAACTCGTGAGCTAAAGACAATACCTGTAATACTGATAAGCGTGGAAATAACTTTCAGATGAAATACTAGCTAGGAATTCAGTTGAAACAACTTCAAACAAAATGAAATATGAGAGCTAACGCACAGTTTATTAAATCAGAATATGTGTCGATCAGAACAGTAAGGCAAAAGTGGCATTTTATTAAAAAAATAAACATTGTATTGATCTAGCGTTCTATGATGAACGATCAGGAGTGGTTAGTAAGAGCTGTAGGTCGAAAAAGATGCCCAATAAGCTCCGACTTTGGGAAGGTTAGCTAAGACATATTAGCAAATAACGAAGAATTCGCGTGTAATGTGCGACATGCGTAGCACGGAGAAAGAATGCAATATTCCAAAACAAATTTACACCTCGTAGGTTGACAAAATCTGGATTCCTTTACATTTTCAAGTGAACAGTTTTTTTAATAATTGATTGATGGGTTCTCACTTGTCTTGTGACGTTGAAGAAGTCCTTACACTGCTTGTTCTGAAATGATTTAAGAAAGTATTCGAAATGCAGCAAAAATGACGAAAGGTGTTTACTTGACGAATTACGTTTTCTAGCTCATGTAACGTTTAGATTATATTGATTATATATATATATATATATATATATATATATATATATATATATATAAACATATCATGATAAACTTTTAATTCAATATCACATTCCCAGGTGGTATAATGCCTGCTCTGTAATGATAAATGCAGGGATCTAGTGAGAACTTTATGTCAAACAAAGATCCCAAATAGGTTCCACCTATAGAAATGGCTATGCGAGACATAAGTTCGTATATAACTCGAAATTGCATGTAGTCTGCGGCTAGAACGGGACAATGGATCATTGAAAAACACCAAAGCAACTGTGCTTTTTTTCAAGCCTCGGTCACGGCAAATCCTGGCAAGTACTTGACGAGTTTCGAATAAGTAAACCGGTCTACTTGATGAATTGACTTCTCTGCAGCATGCAATGTTTCTATATATACATACATATTCTTATTAGGAAGAAAGCACATTTAATAATAAACATCACTTTACACTCTTTCATTAATATACATCCTAAGTTTTCATTTGGTTGTGGGTGCCAACTAGTCTGACTTTCGGATTTGCTTCTATTTCTTGGTTGAGATGATTTGTAAGTGTATATGCGTATGTGTATGGTTGCGTGTTGGGATCATTCTCATTGTAGATCTGGTCATTTTTGTAATGATGGATTGAGACCTAACCAACCGATCGCATTGTTGGTTAAACGTGCACGTACGTTTTCTCCCGAGTGTCATTTTTTGTTTCGCTTTGTTCCTCAATTTTGTTCTTTCCTCTTGGTAACAGCGCAGTGTGTGCGAATCGCAGTGTTGAATTCTCAATTTTTTTTGAAATTTCTAATGCTTTTAGCCAAGGTTGTGATACTGTATTTGCAGCTGCTTTTTCGTCTTCAGTCTATTGTCAATCCAATCGAATGTTTGATCAGACATGTCTATTGGGTAATACAATTAAACAATAATTTTTTGCGCGAGTTGTGGTAAAAATTCTTCATATAAAATATGCCGGCATGAATTAATCACCAATCCCATTTTATTTAACCAGTTGTCGAGCAACATTGAAAACCTACCGGCAGTCACACGTACTGACGCGTTTCGACTTTCCACGATTAACATCAAAGTAAGCGAAAAAATTTGGTTTAGTACGTGTGACCGAAGATACTTTTGCTATGTTGTTAGTAAGCGTGACTGAAGATAGCTTTGTATTTTGTTCGAAGTATATGTGAATGACGATAATTTTTCTATTTTGTTCGACAACTGGTTAAATAAAATGAGATTTGTGTTTTCTTTAAGCTCGGAAACTTGATTAAAAGAATTGTCTATGGGTGTTTGGACTTGCCTGGATGCTATAAAACTGTTCGTAGATTTTTTGATTCGTGGCCAGTCGATTAAGATATCATATTGATGAAACTGAAGAATGTTTAGACCGGGCATTTTTTGTTTTATATATATATATATATATATATATATATATATATGGTGTGTGTGTGTGTGTGTGTGTGTGTGTGTGTGAATTTTTTGGGATTTTGCTTTGTGTAGAATTGGGAAATTGGTAAAATTGTCTGGGTGCTGCGTTTCAAATATATTATCGGAGAAAGCTGATATTCATGACGGTGCCAAGCCTTTTTGAACCAACTTCTGCGGCTAGTCGACCCGGGATTGGTAACATGAACCTTGCCGGGCCTTAAAGGGACAGCCATCATCCCGTTTCATGTGAAGCCTCGAGTTTGGTCTAACTGCACTGTAACTTTTTGTTAAATGTGTAGTGACGGAATGAGAGCAAGCGTTCCAGACGTGAGGGGCAAGTTTCGGCTGCTGAAGGAAACTCTGGCCACTGGCATCTGGGCAGATAGTGCTCATCAGCTTTGGTTGGCAGACTATCTAGGAGAAGGAAAACTCAGAATAAAAACCATCACTAGGAATGGGCGACCTAGTGTTCTTTTACAGTCCACATATAACCATGACAAGTACAACTTACAATAATTACATACTGCATCGGCCGTCGCGCAGTATAAAAAGGGTCGCCTTATCTGCTGAGCCGTGCAGGGTGGATAAGCGAAAACAGGCTACTGCAGGCAACTCCAACTCTATATTCGATTCTGCGTCCTTTCCTTCCCCTTTCTCTTCTCAATATTACAATAACTCTCTTTTAGATACTATAAATATGGCTGGTTTAGATCATAACACTGAGCCCAATACTAAGTTGCCAAATATCGAAAATGGTTCTTGTAGACGATCATTCATTAAACCTAAGTTAGGTTTTAACGTAGGCGCATTTAATGTGCGCACATTAAAACAACTTGGACAACAAGAATCTCTTGCTCGTACGTTGTATAAATTAGAAATCGACATATGTTGCGTATCTGAAACCAGAGTACAGGATCCTACGTGTATTACAAAAACTAGTTGCACCATCCCTATCTACGCGTTATTGGCTTCGAACATCTGGTTCCACAGAGTCCTCTCAAGCCGGTAAATGGGGCGTTGGTATTGCCCTTAGCGCGCGAGCTGAAGCTTGCTTAATTGAATGGATCCCTTTAAATAGTCGATTGTGTGCGGCACGTTTAAATACATCTACTAAAATCAAAGCAAAAAACCGTTATCATCGTTGCCTCTTCGTTGTATCTGCATATGCTCCTACCGATTGCAGCACGGAAGAAAGCAAGGACGCTTTTTACTCCGAATTAAGCTCCTTACTAAGTAAAGCACGAAGTTCGGATATAGTCCTGGTTATGGGTGACATGAATGCTCAAGTTGGTCGCTTAAGCAACACAGAATTTCATTTAGGTGGAAGATACACTCTAAGCTCGACTCGCAATGATAATGGTGAACGGCTTTTGGATAGCTGCGCTGAACATAGACTATATTTAAGTAGTACAAATTTCAGACGTAGTGTTAAACGTTGTGCTACATGGCGTCCTCCAGCACCCGGACAACGGTGGACTCAAATAGATCATGTAGCAATTAGTTATAGATGGCGTGGTTGCATCCAGGATTGTCGCTCTTTTTGGAACACTTATGTCGACTCAGACCATGCACTTATCCGTTGTAGATTTGCTCTAAAATTTTCCGGGAAAATAATTAAGAATAAACCCCAAATTGATGTAGGCAAACTCGAACAACCGTCCATCCGACAAAACTATGAAAATATTCTTAAGGCTAATCTAACTGGTCTGAATAGCGAAAATCCGAATATACTTTGGTCCAAGATAAGTTCCACTATGCACAATGCAGGTACTACTGTATGTGGCATAGCAGGCCCCCGTAGAAATAATCACTGGCTCTCTGTAAAATCTATGGAGATACTCGAAATAAGGCGCCAAATTCCACCTGGCTCGACTCATAATAATACCCGTCGCAATATAAGACGCCAACTTAAGCGCAGTCTAAAAGGCGATCTCGAAAACTTTTGGAGCAGAAAGGCTGAAGAAATGGAAGTAGCTTTCGCGTCAGGTAATAGTCGCTGTTTGTTCCAACTTATACGCACAACAGATCCGAGAAAGTTTAAAGTTAGCGAAACTATAAATGATAGTAACAACGAATTAATAACCGATAAAATAAGTCGTCTTGACAGGTGGGCTGAACACTTTAGAGATCAATTTTCTTGGCCACCCGCGTCAGTTCCGCTTCCCGAAAGCATGTCTGCATCAACAGTGTGGAATGTTAGTCCCGAAGAACCATCCGAGTTAGAAGTACGCGATGCAATCCTATCTCTTAAGCGCCGCAAAGCCGCCGGCCCCGATGATCTGCTTCCGGGATTGTTTAAGGATGGTGGCGATATAATTTCAGGAGCGTTGACCAAACTTTTTCATACTATATGGAATGAGGAAACCGTACCACTTGACTGGAATGAGTCGACCATCATTCCCATCTTCAAAAAAAGGCAATCGTAATTCGTGCGATAACCATCGTGGTATAAGTTTGACTCCGGTCGTATCAAGGTTATTTGCTTCGATTATCCTACGTCGTCTTAGCGCTTCACGTGAATCACAAACAAGAGAAGAACAGGCCGGATTCCGCGCAGGACGAGGTTGTATAGATAATATTTTTACGTTAAGGCAAGTTCTCGAACAGAGACATTTATATCACCGTCCCACAATAGTCGTCTTTCTAGACTTCAAGGGTGCATTTGATTCGGTGGATCGCAATGTTTTATTCCATATCTTGTCCAAAAACGGTGTGCACACTAAATTTGTTAATATTATACGAGCTCTCTACACAAATATTTCTGGTCGCGTTAAGGTTTACAACGAATTAACGCATAACCTTACAACCAGCAGTGGTGTTCGTCAAGGTTGTCCACTTTCCCCATTTTTGTTTAATTTTGTAATCGATGCTATTATGAACAACACTTCACACATTCAGGACGCTGGAGTTGAAGTTCTCCCGGAAGATAAACTAGTCGATCTTGACTATGCGGACGATATCGTACTATTATTCGACAATCAGCATGCTGCCCAGACGACCTTAAATAGATTATCAAACGTTGTTCCGTCTTTCGGTATGAAATTCGCACCCTCTAAATGGAAGATACTGTTACAGGATCACCCACCACTCACTCCAACGTTGCGACTGCAGAATGAAGATCTTGACATAGTCGAGAAGTTTACATATCTTCGGAGCTCTATCAATAACGTAGGCAATATGTCCGACGAGGTGAGAATACGGATCGCGAAAGCTAGAGTAGCTTTCTTGAACCTTCGTCATTTATGGAGAAACGCGAATATTTCACTTTGCCTTAAAGGTCGTGTTTACAATGCATCTGTACGCGCAGTCTTACCATACGCTAGTGAAACTTGGCCTCTTAGAGTTGATGATCTGAGACGCTTACAGGCATTCGATCATCGTTGTTTGAGAAGTATAGCACATGTCGGTTACCAACAACGAATAACTAACGTTGACATCCTTAGACGTATTTTTGGATCTGACAATAAGTGCTCGTCTTTAGAAAAGCAAATAAGGCTCCATCAACTTCGTTGGCTCGGTCACGTTTTTGCGTATGCCCTCATTCCGATTGCCCAATAGAGCTCTGTTCTCTCATCCAGCACCAAATTGGCGTAAGAAACAAGGTGGGCAGATTTTGACATGGCAGAAACAATTAAAGTCACTTACATCTAAATTGGGTAGTATAGGATCCACTCGTCTGCCGGGATGGGGTCCTCGTGCACATCACAGTTCTTGGTTAGAAACCCTTAGCGATATGGCAGCGAATCGAGCTCAATGGCGATCTTGTGTAGTAGAATCATCTTCGTAACTTTCTTTTCTTAGTAGGGCAAAGTTAGCTGCGAGGTTCGGTTTGTTTATGACGTGATACGGTGAAATCCGCAAGGAAGCTGTGTTGCTGATGTCGCCTTGCTCGAATGCTAACTTGGCCATAATGGTGTTGTGGAGAGGTTTAGTTTGCCTCATTTCTGTGAGTTATCCTGATAAATTTACTCATAATAGTAGCTTAGTTCTTCCTCGATCTAACGTTCCAGGCAAATCTGCATAATTCTGTTTGCTAGGTTGTCAATTAGATTTTTCTTGGAATTTCGGACCACAGCTGTTGTATTGAATGTACTGCCCAGAGAAAGTGGATTTTCTATGTATTGCCAGTGTCGAATCACCATTTTCTTCTCGAGTAAGTTGTATGTCCAATAAGGGAAAAGTATTTAATTTCTCTACCTCGAGAGTGAACTTGATGTCTGGATCAGCTCCATTGACTTTGTTGAGAATTTCGGTAAGGTCGGCTGCGTATGAGATGAAAAATAATTTATCATCTGCATATCTTTTATAGAGTTCTCACTGGTCAATTATACTTTGTAGGCTCGTTTATTCAAGATGGTGTGTGTATACATCTACCAGGAAGGGTGCAATTCAGCTTCCAATAGCTACACTCTTGAACTGACTGAAGTACTTCCATTCAAGTGTAAATTGCACATTTTTGTACATGCTAATGTGAGGTCTCTCAGATCAATGATGTCCATAGAAAAATGTTGAAATTCATTTTTAATCAGGTAACAGAAGATCGTCGCTATTTTTTCCTGTGAAATGTTCGCAAATAAGACAGAGACCTCAAGCGAGATCATTCAGTTTTGTAAGACGTTTTATCTTCAGTTCATCTGCTAGCTCGAAAGAGTTCTTGATGGTGTTGGCGTTTATGTTGTTTTGTAATGGATGATGTAGTTTGCAGAGAAACTTTGCTGGTTTATGATCATTGACATAATGGGTCGCATTGGAGGAACTTCTGAGGCTGTCAAGATCTTATGAGTCTATGGTTTTCCGTATAACCTTGCTGTGGTTGTTCCGACGGGTTTCGCCTATTGGATGTTTTTATGAGTCCTAATCTGATTTCAGAATCGGCTATTGTAGATAAAACGTGTTTTTTAAATATTTTTCAGGATAGAATTAATTCTTTGTTGAATAATCTTTCTTTTTGTTGCCTGGTTTGAATTTCAATTAATCATTTATAATCTTGTTTATGGACACTCTATAGGCGTCTGCTTTAAGTTTACCAACTCCTGGTCCTTGTTCGGGTATGGCAAGTCGTACAGATTATTCTGATTGAAATTTTCTTAGTTCGTCTATATGTTTCTTTATTATGATTTGACTGCCTTGGAAATTCTTTCTGTATTGTTTTAGTGCGCTAAATACCTCAGATTTCAGTTCTTGTCTATTGAATGCACGTGGGGCGGTGTCTTTTGTGAAGTCGTAGAAATTTTCCATTCCAACCTAGGTTTCAATAATGCTCCGTTCGCATAGATTTCTCTTAATGATGCAGAATATGAACCCGAAGGAGAGAAATTCTTTCTGATGGTTTGACAAGATAGATTTTGAATAATTGTAAATAAATACATAAGAATTTATAAGAAACTTAGATACTGCATGGAGTCTTTCCAGATCTCATTTATTTCGAGAGTGCGTATACATATAATCGGATTAAGGCGGTCAGGAAACAATGGGCAGATCCAACGATTGCACCAGTAAAACAACCGTGATACGATCTCGCGTCCTAGATAAAGGAAAACCACTGTTTGTTTATAAAAATGTGCTTGATCTCACTGTGATTACATGTCACTGTTCCAATTAAATAGGTCGTAGTGAGGTGGAAAATGTTGCGAAGAAAAATTGAGTTCACGACTATGTTATGGCAATGGGATAGACAAAAGAAACCGATGCTGCGATCAAAGCTATACTCAGCATCGTTTCTCGAAACGTCTAGACCTAACTTGGCGGTAAAAATCATAGGCATTCAGCACATTATCCAAACTCCGTTAAAGGCGAGAGGAAAAAATCTGATATTATTTCGAAGAAATCATTCTTTTCGTTAGCTCAACGTTTGAGAGTTGGTGCATACACGTTTATGCAATAGGCAGCCAGAAACTTAAAGCAATTCTGATCCTCTAGAGCCCCTCAATATGGCTGCAGCGGTTTTGCAATTCTCTACTTATAAAGGACTGAGTGGCTCGCGAGGTAAGCCATGGCGTTCGAAGAATATCCATGGACTTATGTGGAACACGAGGAAATGTTAAAGCGTGAGCATTTGGACGTGTTTATCCAAATTACACAAGAGATAGCGGAACCATTCATCTTCTCTGTACGTATACGTGGAACTTGTGCATGAATGCATCGCTTTTCACGTATTCTACTGTCAGAGTACAGATGATCATAACCACTAACTGAAAAGTCTAGGTCAACACCCTCTGCCTGAAGAATATGTGACAATATTGGCCTCTTCCTTCCATCCTGAAGACATGAAAATTGAAAGCTCATATGTATTATTATTTAACTAATACACTCGACAAGACTCAGAATATAAGCCAACAACATTTCTATTGAGCACAAAACGATGCCGTATGGAATAATTCATGATTATATTAATTAAGGAAGGGTGTGGGCTATAAAAGAAAATCAGTTTGCCTTTCTTAGTTGCAATATACTAACAATATTCAATCATACCGTCCTTAGATTTCATTCCAGGCAAAGCTTAAGAGTACTATCTGTCCATTAAATTATCTACAATCTTCTTCAGCTAGATAATATGCCACCCGAAACTAAAGAGTACTATCTGCCCAGAAAATCTTTTTTAAAGGTGTCAAGAAACTCCTTCGTCTCTCCCAAGTTATTTATACCGCTTACACCACGTGCAGGCCAGGATCTAAAATTTAGTTGTCAGTGTAAATTGACGACGCTTGCCATGAGTGTATTGTCAATGTCATGAATGCATTCCTTACATTACTTAGCGGCTGTAACATTTTTTGTTTGTTGAAATCCTGTTTGTTAATCACCGCTATTTCAACTCTTTCCCCACCTATTTCTCAGCATCGGGAAAGGTAAACACGAAAATTATTTCCTTTCAACACTAAGTGTAGTCAAAGCAGGTGTCATCTAACTTCGCAATTATTTTTATTATCATTTTTTCTCCTTCGACTTTAAACGCTTTCTCATTCGGAACACCTTCGATATTTCGATGTATTTTTGACTTTAGTTTAGTTTCAATGCTTTAATTTCATTCATGGGTGGCGAGTTCAACTTAATCAAGTAATTCCTACCACATGGTAAACCAACATAGACATTCTTACTAATCTAAACGGAATTAATTTATCTATCGATTAACATGGCCGTAAGTTCATATAAGCTAAGTTATACAGTAATTAAGCTCACTGGTTAGAGAAAGATACTTAGCAATTTAGTGAAACTTCGAATGCATGCATAGGATCTGGTATTGTTCAACATGAAAAGATTTTGTATTTATAAATGGCCGTAGAGATTTAGGATCTACATGAGTGTATAATCATAACATTTATTACATAAGCAAACAACACATCTACACAAAATGAGGCAATTAAATTTATAACAATGTTTACTCAATACTCATGGTAAACTAGTAGAACTTGGGACAATTGAATCTAAAAGGTTTAGTGGTACATAGAGTTATGTCGACGTTTAGACAAGTGTGCGTATTTGTTAAAGGATTACTAGATTTGGTTAATATCAAATTATATTAATGTTCATGTAAGGGTGATGTGTCGAATAGGAGTGGTGCTCGTATTTTCTTAGTGCGCCTTCTGTGTTAACATTTGTGTGAAGTTTGAACAAGCTCTGAAGATGACTTTGATAAATCGTAGTCGAAACGTCGCCCCAACGAAACGTACATTCCAAATAATAAAATCTTAATATAGCAAAGTTACTTGACCAAAGCATGTATTCACAAATAATACAAAGTGATGGAAGACTCATAAAAGATATGGCTTACGAAGAAAATAGCAATGATTCGTTAACCTTTACTTTATTCAACGTTGTGATCATGATATAAACAGCTGACCCATTATGTATGATATATATATATATATATATATGTATATATATATATATATATATATATATATATATATATATATATATATATATATATATGTCAGTATGAACTAGGCATTGTGTAGTGCAGGAAAGGAAATTCAACCAGTACACCGGTTTCGTCCTTATTGTGAACTCCTCACATACTGTTCAGAATTTGCCGCGTGCAGGAATCGAATCTAGGCACGTCTACTTGGGAATCTGGTGCTCTAACCACTGAGCCACCCTGTTTAGGTTCGAACACGTCCGCGGCAATTTCTGGCCAGTACATGATGAGTTCACAATAAGGACGAAACCGATCTACTGGGTGAATTGCCTTTTCTACACTCTATAATTCTTAGTTTTTACCAACAAATGTATGTACTTTAATTATACAAATGCGTTAACCTATTTGATGGTAACTCAATTTTTAAATGTACACCGAGAAAAGCTAGCAATATCAACCTGATTGTGATCTGGATACGGAATGAGACCAGCGACAACACCCAGAATGGTAGCAGGATCTATTTCCATGTGCGTTGTGTCCATACAAAGATCCGCCTCCGTCATTGCTACTAAACAATCGTTCAGTTCATTCACGTCCAGGTACTCGATCACGCCACGATCAAGAAAGTCATCCCAACTAAGCAGATTGTGTGACAAATCCTACCGCAATAAAGCATAACAAAAAAGTGACCACAATCATATTTCCTTATATAGAAAACCAGATTTGCAAATAAATTAAAATACATACACAGTTATATTTAGCTAAATCATTAACATAGGCGGTTTAAATGAAATTGAACAGCGGCATTAAAATATTGCTGTCATAAGTTTATACTGCATATTGGAGCACACACAAAGCAATACTTTAAGAAGTATAATAAATATAAATAGATCCGTATTTAATGAGGATATCACATTTGCCTCAAGTTGCTTTTACTGTTGGTAAAGTGTCAACCCTTAAGATGGGACCGGAAATGAAATCCCGAAAATTTGAAAAAAAGACTGGTTCACCAACAATTTCCGAAAATGTAATTGTGAACGGCTTCAGATTGACAGGAAAATTAAGAATCCATCAATCAAGAGTCAACACAATCTTTTCACCTGAAGGTGTAAGGGAACCAAAGTTATACTGACCTACGAGTGTTATCAATTATCCCTCAACAGCAAGTTGCGTATTAAAATTCAAAAAGTTTATTCAGTTAGCAATACTATTAAAGTCGGCATTAGAACAATATATTTAAATTGGTTGCAGCAAGTGATTACTTGAGAATAAATTTAGTAGCTTATTCATCATCAGCATGAACAACCATACACATGGAACAAGTAACTAATGTTTCACTGCTATATAACCATAAGAATCGAAACAAAAAATTATAAAAAACGACAAAAATAATAATTTAGACACACAAATTATTAGTGAGATTTACGAGAGATAGAGAGAGTTTAAAGAGAATACCTAATTACTATGAATATATTTATTAAGATAACACATATAAGTTAGGTAAACAAACACCTCTACACAACACCATTATGGCCATGTAAGCTTTAGAACAAGACAACATCAGCAATACAACTTCCTTGCGGGTTTCACTGTATCACGTGATAAACAAAACTTTGCCCCACTAAGAAAAGAAAGTCACGAAGATGATTCTTTTAAAAATCTGCAACAAGATCGCCATTCAGCTCAATTCGATGCCATATTCCGAAGGGGTTCAAACCAAGAATTATGATGCGCACTTGGACCCCATCCTGGCAGATGAGTGGGTCCTATACTACCCGATTTGTATGTAAGTGACTTCAACTGTTCCTGCCATGTCAAAATCTGCCCACCTTGTTTCTTACGTCAATCTGGTGCTAGATGAGAGAACAGAGCTCTACTGGGCAATCGAATTGAGGGCATACGAAAAACAACAACCATGTCTCGATGGCCGATCGTACATGGGCTAACGGGGCTATGGCGGTGGTGTCACCAGGGCGTGGTGGATTTCCGACCGGCAATCTGATCTCCTATAAAATACCACATGAGCCCGACGACGGCACCATGACTCGGCGTGTGTTCCCCGCCACAAAAGGGTTCAACAGCCACAGGATTACATGGACTCCTGGACAGTACCCCATACTTCCGAATGTCGAATGAGCTCTCAACAGCCACCGGCAACCATGCAACTTACTGCTGCCTTGCAGACTGCGCTTGGATGTGCAAAGGCTAGAGGTGCGTCCTCGATCAAAAAGCCGAGTGGTGAGGGGACACCACTTGTACCAAATTCTCAAGAAACTCCATGAAATTGGAGCCGGCTTATCCTCCAAAAGGAGTCAGCCGCAGTAAAGTAAAGTAAGTATACGAAAAACGTGACTGAGCCAAAGAAGTTGATTGATCCATACTTATATTTCTAAAGAGGAGCACTTGTTGGCAGATCCAACGTTGGTTATTCGTTGTTGATAAGCAACATGTGCTATGCTTCTCAAACAACGATTGTCCAATGCTTGTAAGCATCTAAACTCGTCAACTCGCGTTTCTCGATAAATGGCAAAGGTGCGAGAAAGCTACCGTCGTAAAGACCATCCCCTCCTCAACGTGGTACGACGGTGTCAACCATGTTTCGATGGCCGATCGTACATGGGCTAACGGGGCTATGGCGGTGGTGTCACCAGGGCGTGGTGGATTTCCGACCGGCAATCGGATCTCCTATAAAATACCACATGAGCCCGACGACGGCACCATGACTCGGCGTGTGTTCCCCGCCACAAAATGGTTAAACAGCCACAGGATTACATGGACTCCTGGACAGTACCCCGTACTTCCGAATGGCGAATGAGCTCTCAACAACCACCGGCAACCATTAAAATTACTGCTGCCTTGCAGACTGCGCTTGGATGTACAAAGGCTAGAGGTGCGTCCTCGATCAAAAAGCCGAGTGGTGAGGGGACACCACTTGTACCAAATTCCCAAGAAACTCCATGAAAACTCCATGAAAATGTCACAATCTATGAATACCGCTCATGCTACGGTGTCCCCGGCAAGCGACGCGCTCTGTGCTCCCTCAGAGGCTAGGGTGTCAAGTGAAAAGCTATCTGGTTTTATCAGCGCGAAAACACCTATCTATTTCGGGTGTTGAAATGTTCGAACACTGCTTGATATCGGCAGCCAAGCAATCACGGCCAAATCTTTATATGACTACCAGATTGAAGATGAATGCCTGTCTGAAGTCCGACTGCCCGGCACAGGTTCAACGAAGATAAAAGTACCGTCGGCAGAATCAACGTACTTGATGCACCACAGCGGACCGGTTGACGGGTCCGGACAACACGGTGTAGCCATTCTACTTGGTCCTACGGCGCAGAGAGCCATGCTGGCTTGGAATCCTGTATCACCGAGGATCGCAACGGTACGACTGAGAGGGAAACCTTTCAACATCACAGTGGTAGCCGTCTACGCACCAACCCTCGCAGCTGATTCAGATGTGAAAGATGAGTTCTACGACCAATTCCAAGAGACTATCAATGGAATTTCCAGAGGCGACATACTGTTTGTCGCTGGTGACTGGAACGCACGAACAGGACCTTCTGACTCATCCACTAGACACATAATGGGGAAAGTTTGGTCTAGGTGAACGCTGCGAGAACGGAGCACGACTTATCAGCTTTGCAGATGTCAACCACATGTGCGTTACCAATACGCGTTTCCAACACCCTCGGAAGCATTTGCTCACCTGGTATTCAAACGATGGCTACACAGCCAATCAGATCGACTACATTCTGGTACGGTCGCGTTGGATGTCTTCTGTCGAAGATTGCAGTTCATACCGAGGAGCTGAAACTGGCAACCGAGGAGGGTCCGACCACACTCTAGTACGTGCCAAATTGAGGCTTCATCTCAAGTCTCGACGGCGCCGTCAACCTACGAGACGCTTGAATGTTGCAACTCTAACGGACCAATCCCGTTTTACAGCACTATCTGCCTCAATCACTGCAAAGTTGACTTCCGCTGACGATGGAACTCATGCCGTAGATAAAACCAATGTGGAGCATCAATGGAATAACTTGAAACTCTCTACGCAGCAAGCTGCGCTAGAAACGCTCGGAACCATCAAAAGTCACCATAAAGACTGGATCTCTGAACGCACGATACGGGCGTCACAAAAAGCAAAAGATGCCCGGATGAATAACGCGCCTAATTATCGCCACCTGAGACGTGAAACCATGAGGTCTGCTCGGGTCGACCGTAAGCAGTACTGGGATGAAATGGCTTCCGCCATGGAATCGGCTGCAAACGTCGGTGATTTCGGGGTCTCTTCCGTCTTATACGTAAAGCATCTGGTAAGCGCAATGCAGAGACAATTCTACGCAACGCAACAGGAGACTTGATTTCTGAAGTCAATGGCAAAATCGCAAGATGGGTTGAACATTTTTCGCAGTTATTGAACCGACCATACAGTGGCCGCTCCCCACCGCAACCACCTACAACATCTACACCCAGCTACGACGTGGACTGCTCTTCCCCAACTGAGGCTGAGATCGCTACGACCATCCAGCGCATGAAGAACAAGAAATCCCCCGGTGAAGATGGAATACCTGCGGAGATCTACAAGGCCTGTATAGGCACACTACTGCCATCAATCCATCGACTGTTCTCTTCTATCTGGGAACAGGAAGCATGCCCGTCAGACTTCGGAATGTCAATCCTGCTACCGTTTCCCAAAAAGGGTGATAGATCAAGGTGCGAAAACTACCGTGGTATCAGTCTTCTCAACACCGCATCCAAGCTGTTGGCGTCGATTCTATTGAACCGCTTCTGTAATGAGCGGCATGCCCGTACCCGTCCCAATCAGGGTGGATTCCGCCCAGGCAAAGGCTGTGTTGATCAGATCTTTACATTACGACGAGTTTTGGAACATCGCAACGAATTTCAACAACCAACCGTCGCTTGTTTTATTGATTTCCGAGCTGCTTTTGACTCTGTTGATCGCGACTCCCTATGGAACATCATGCTGCTCGACGGAATGCCCATAAAACTCGTCAATCTGATCAAGGCCTACTATGCAGCCACCAAAGCCAGAGTACGTGTTTACGGAGAAGAATCGGATGAATTCAGTCTGCACACTGGGGTTCGACAAGGATGTCCCTTGTCACCCATATTGTTCAATTATGCGGTTGACTGGATTCTGAGCAACGCGCTAACTGAGTTCCGAGGCGTTCAAGTATCAAATAACCTATGGCTAACGGATGTTGATTACGCAGACGATATTGTTCTCCTTGCTGACAGCTTTGGGAGCATGCAAACCGTTTTGGATCAGGTGGCCCAGTTTTCATCAGCCGTTGGTCTGAAAATCAATGCCGACAAAACGAAAGCCTTCGCCATCGGTGTATCTTCATCTGATGAGCAGCTCACGGTGTACGACAGCCCAATCGAAACAGTCGACGATTTTACGTACCTTGGCTCAAAAATACTTCCAACTGGTCAAGCAAAGAATGAAGTCCGAACACGCATCGACCGTGCCAGACTTGCTTTCTTACAATTGAAGAACTCACTTTGGAGAAGAAGTGAAATCAGCCTCAAAACGAAAATCCGAGTCTACCAGGTTACTGTTCGCCCTGTGCTACTGTATGGCTGTGAGACTTGGCCATTACGTTCTGAGGACTCCAAAAAGCTTGAAGTATTCGACCATTGGTGCCTTAGGTACATCACAAAGACAAAATGGATGGACCGGGTGTCGAACGCATCTGTTTGTCACCAATGTGGGGACATCATGCAACTATCCGTCTGGATCCAACATCGTCGACTTCAATGGTTCGGGCACGTACTACGCAAACCCGAAGACGAACTGGTACGGCAGGTGATGAACCCAGGTCAATGTGCAAACTGGCGCCGCCGCCGAGGTGGGCAACTGAAGACATGGCTTGCAACAATCAAATCGGACATGGAACTCCTAGGTTTACGCAATGTTTATGGTCCGCGTCACTGGGAGCGTCATTGGCCCTCTTTATGTGCCGAAATGGCTGCCAACCGCCTGGCATGGAGAGGCTTAATTCGGGATATCAATGGAGCCGGCTTATCCTCTAAAAGGAGTCAGCCGCAGTAAAGTAAAGTAAAGAGAAAGCTACTTTACCCTTCGCGATTCTCATTCTCACCTCGTCAGAAATATTGCCTAAGTTGTTGATAGAACTCCCAAGTTATGTAAACCTGTCAACTTTATCTAGATCTTCACTCTGCATTCGCAGAGTTGAAGTGAGCGATAAAAAGGAAATACCTCCATAATAAAATGTAACTATACACATAGTACAGAGCCGGTAAAAATGATCAATATTTTCCTAAAATCGATACTAAAACAAAAACAACTGCAAAGGATAAAAGATTAATTATGTTAAAACGGCATCATCTAGACAGTTTAGTACGTGGCGCAAATTTTGAATATATACAATTAAGAAAAATAAAAGTTAAATAAGTGTATAAATATTTGATAAGTGCAACACTAATTAAAGTCTTAGCATTATTATTTTTAAACAGTACACACGAGCCCTATCTTAAAAGCTGACAAAGAGAAGCCTGATACTGGCGGTCAGATAAATACCTCGAGCATAGCCGATGTGACAAGAGGCAGGCCTGCGCTGACAATAATGTAGGGTCTACAAAGCCGGCCGCCGTCACTGACAATATGCAAACATTTCTGCAATGTTTTAATGTGCACAGAAACAAACTCAGGCAGACAGCGTGCACGACGTAAGCCACGAAGTGTCATCGCCAACGTCTTAGGCTCCTCCGTGAACCCGACTGGCTGTCCATTTATATACACAACATATCTGAATGAAAAATCCAGAAAGATAGAAGAAATACCATATTGCAGTTATAACAAAATATTTGCAACAAAATTTTTGAGAAATCAGATTTCGTTAAGTCTTCATGAAGACAACATAACATTCCTTTTTGCATTAAGGAGAATTTAGGTTTCGAAAATCAAAGGATTTAAAAAAAAGTAATATTCTATAATATACACGAAAAATAAAGCACATGAGAAATATCTTCTTTGTGGGCGCATTAGTATTGCTCTTTCAGGTGCATTAATAAACATTCAATATCATCAGCAACGTCACCAACAAATCATTGACTTCATCATCATCAGCAGCAGCATCATCATCAAAAAAGTAAAACAACCGCATTTAAAAATAATGGCTCACTGCCGCATAAAAACGAGAATAAAATAAAAAATACAATAAAAATAATAATATAAATGATAATGACAAAAAGAAGGTTATCAAACAAAATATTTTAAAATTAAACCAACATTGGTTGCGCGGGCGGTGATAAAAATTATTATAATCACGGTTGCGATCTCGATATAAGCACCTGACCCATTCATTACTTACATATGTCAGTATAAACTAAGAATTGTATAGTGTAGAAAAGGCAATTGGGAACTATTCATGTATATAACTGAAAATTGAGTATAGTGTATTGTGCGGCAGAGTGGCTCAGTGGTTAGAGCACCAGATTCCGAAGCAGATGTGCCCAGGTTCGAGTCCTGTCCGCGGCAAATTCTCGCCAGTACATAATGAGTTCCCAATAAGAACGAAATTGATCTACTGGTCGAATTGCCTCTTCTGAACTATACAATTCTTAGTTTATACTGACATATGTAAGTAATTAATGGGTCAGGCGCTTATATCAAGATCACAACCTGGATTATAATAATAAAAATATTTTAAAAGCTGAATAACACATGGAGGAGTGAATCTAGACTAGATGAGGATACATCCCTATATAAAACACAGAAATGAGACAACCTAGACCTCCACACAACGCAATCTAGGCCAACTCAACTTTAAGACTGGGAAATCACAACTTCACCGTATTGCATCAAAACCAATAGCAAATTTCGCCGTTAAGAAGGCGACTCAACTAGAAACCTGCACTAAGATAGACAGTAAGCACGATTCGATGCCAAAATTTACAACCGAAAACTGTAATGCTCATGTGGATCGCATCATGGTGCACTCATTATTCCCACACGAATACATTTTATTTTTGATGACTAGTTTTTTTCGAAATAAGCAAAATCGGTCGACTTCGTGCCTTAGAATAATCTGATTTGGACTCAAAATTAGTGCCCTATTACGCAATCGACCTGAAAGCAGACGTAAGTTGCGACCAAGACAAAGCAATAAATGGGGCCTTATCTGCATGCTTACCGAATATCATTCATAAACTGGTCCAAAAACACGTCTACACGTCAGTGTAGCTTATTCATTGTTGATAACCATAAGGTTTACGCTCCTCAACCAACTATCTTCAAATGTATCCAAATGTCTAATATTTTCGACTCTAAAGGATGGAGTCTAAAGCGTACAACAAAAATTTACGTACAGATACCATATATACACGACATTTAAGGCAAAGTAATATATTTAAACGAACATTGGTTGCGCGTGCGGTGATAACAAATACTTTTAATCAATGTTGCGATCTTGATAAAAACACCTGAACCATTATGTACACACATTTGACAGTATATAATAAGTATTGTATAGTGTGGGAAAGGCAATTCATCTTGTAGACCGGCTTCGTCCTTATCGGGAACTCATCACGTACTGCCCAGAATTTGCCGCGGACAGCGCTCGAACCTCGTCATTTTCGACAAGCAGCTGATGGAAGGCTTCAGAAAAAAGGAACAAGTGAGAACCAATCAATCAAGGTCAAATAAAATCTGTGCGCCTGGAAATGTAAAGGATTCAAGATTTTACCGATCTACGAGTGCACAAGAAAAAGGTGGAATAAAAACAAAAAATAAGGACCTCGCTGCGCAATGTACAACAACATTTATACATTACTTCATCAATCTCTTTATTCTCGGCTTTCAGACAGTGCTTAGGTCGGCGTCAATAGGTTTACGAAAATTATCATTCGATGGTCTAGTAGGCCTCTTGCATATAAATTACAGAAATCCAACAGACATATCAGAGGCATAATTATTAACCATAAAGGAATCTACAAAGTCACATAGGAAGGTACCGGCCCTACGCATAGCGGATTTTTCTTTGTCCATAGCGTGGTCGGATTTTTTCCATCGAGACCAGCTTATTTAGATTTAAGGGATGTTTGGTAACATTCGGAACACGAGGTCGCCAATTCCTATCGAAGATAGTTTTTATTCAGATTTCCTTCCTTTAGATAGTCTATCAGCCAAGGTTTCAGCAGCCAAAACACACTTCTATCATTTGGAACGTTTGCCCTCAGTGCATAAATACTTCATAGAAAAACCGAATTTGAGGCTTCAAATAAAACGGGATTATACTATATCTCATTAAACCGAACAAAGTTCAAGTTACCATTACCGGGATGAATAACTAATGCTTGCCGGCCGGCAGGTAGGAAAAATCTATGGCTACCTACAGCCCAAATTCTGCTACATTTCCTTCTGTTTATTCTAAGAAATTTGGCAAGCGTTTTTTCAAATTCTATGAATAGGATAGATTTTGATCAAATAATTGAGCCCAATATCGTATTGTAAAATATCTAAAATAGATCAAGTACATTAACAATCATGACACGTTAGTTACATTTTCACGTCTCCGAATTATGCACAAGGAAGCTTTAGCATGCATGCCGATTTCACTATTATTTTAAATAGATTAAATATCTGAAACTAAATTTCAGGAACCTACTATCATTACAGAACTGGGTGTGCAATCCTCGTCACCGCGCTATTGACTTCGAAACTTCAGTGCAAGGGAATTTTATAGGCCAGACAAACAGGAGTCCGTATTGATTTTAGCTGACGCACTGAAGTTTCTACGCCTTAAATGTTTATTGCAAGCTGCCAGTATTGTACGAACCGCTTTAAGACATCCACTAAAACAAAAGCGAAAAGGCTGAATGAACAGTACCGTTTAGTCGTATATGAGTATGCTCCTAACAAATTCAGCTCAAACGACAGCAAATACGTGATCTGACCTTTCTACTAAGAAGAATGGGAAGTTCCGATATAGTCGTGATTCTGAATGAGATGAATGCTCAAGTTTGATGCTTAAGCGACGCAGAATTTCATTTGGGTGGCGGCTACACTCTGTGCAAAATGAGCAAGGATAATGGTGAACGACTGTTGGATAGCTAGGCAGAATATAGGTGAAACTTTTTTAGCACAACCTTCACACTAATGTATTGAATTGCGCAATATGTCGCACTCCCGGTTTTGGAGATATTAAAATACAAATATATGTTGTAGTTATGTATGACTTGATCGTGTCCACGACTGTCGATCGTTTTTGAACACATTTATCGATTCGAACCATGCGCTTATACATGACATATTTGCACTTACGATTGTCAGAAAGCTAAATAAGAATAAGGTGCGAATAAATATTAACAATCTCGAGCGAAATTGCTTCTAACAAAAATATGAAAATTGCCTCAAATTTAAATTAACTGGTCGTGGATGTGAAAATGCGAATGTAATGTAAACGAATATAAACTCCGTCATGCACATCGCAGGTGTTAAATTATAGATTCCCATAGGATGATTTATTGGGTCATTGAATAGACTATGGATATTACAGAAACTAGGCGACAAATTGCTGCTAGTTTGGCTTAGAATAATACTTGAAGAAACAATAGACGTAAAATGAAATTTATTCTCGAATCCTTTTGTACCAGACAGGCTGAAAAGTTGGAAGTAGAGTTTGCATTAGGTGACAGCTGAAGTTTGCTTTAACATAATCGACCAGCAGGCCGAAGAATAACTTTTGGAGAAACAGATAAAAAATGGAATACCCGATAAAATGTTCCGTCTTAATCAGTGTGCTGAACATTGAGAAATACATTTTTGAGTACCAACAAAAGTTCCGATCTCCAAAAGTATGACTGTATCCACCGAGTGTAGCACTAATCTCCAACAAAGATCAGTTATAATAATGGAAGATTATCTTACATAAGAAAATCACAAAGTTGCAGGGTACGATGATATACTACCGACCATATTGAAGGAGGATGGCGACATAATTTGGCGGCCGTTCCGTGCTATATGTAACAAAGAGACCGTAACCGTTGTTTGGAGCGAGACAACCATCATTCTTAGCCTTAAAAAAGATCATCGTCAATCGTGTGATAGCCTTCGTTACATTAACTTGGCTTCAGTTGTTTTTAGGTTATTGTACGCCGTAGCATCGTATCTCATGCGTCACTAACTAGAGATGAACAAGCTGGATTATGGCCAGGACGAGGTTGTTAATATCAAAGTTTAACCTTTAGATATAAAATTGAACAGCAACATGAATGAAACCATCCCGAAATAGCCATCTTTCTAGACTTTGATGTCCTGTTCTATATTTGTAAAAAAAAGTGATACTCCCAGTAAATTAGTAAATAGTATTCGTGAACTCTACACAAAAACTCCTGGTCACGTTAGGATCTACAACGAAATATGGCTAAACTTCAGCACTAGCATTAGGGAACGTCAAGGATGTCCACTTTCCCCATGTTGTGTAACTATGCAATGGGTGACATTATGAACTATACTCTTCCATACTTCGAGAAAGAAAGTTCTCTGAAGCGATCGAATAGTCGACCTTAACTATTCAGATAAAACTGTTTTATTATTCGACGACCGAGATTTTTTCGCGCTAACTTAAATAAATTTTTATTCGTTGTGCCTTCTTTAAGTATTAAATTAGCGTCATCTACATTTGGGATAGTACTACAGAATCATCCATAAATCATTTAAACACTGCAACTTCAAGGTGAAGATCTGGAAGTAGTTAACAAGTCGAAATATCCTGGTAGCTGGCATGAGAATCGAGAAACTATGTTAACTTTCTCCAAAAACATTTTCTTTTATTTCGTAACGCAAGTATCTTACTGTTCCTTAAAGACCGTGTTCAATGCTTCTGCACGTTCAAATCTATTATACTCTAATAACAATTGATTATTTACGGTAGAATATCTTGGACACATACAGGAATTCGAACAGTGTTGTTTGATTATCGTAATAAATTTAAGTCACTGCATACAAATAATAAACGGTGGAAACTGTACACGAAATTTTGGATATGAAAGTAAGTGCTTATCATTAAACAAACAAACAAGGCAACATAAATTGCGCAAGTTTGGTTATATTTTGGGTATTCCTTCAATTCCATTGCCCAGTAGAGTATCACTATATCGGTGTCTAAAATTAGGCGGACAGATTTTACATGAAAAAATAGCGAATTTCAACTACACTATGGGGACCACGAGTGAGTTATAGATCTTGTTTGAAGTCCATGCGTGACATGGCAACGAATCGAGCGCGGTAGCGACCATGGTGCGGATTACCAGTGGTTATCTTCTTCAAGACTCTTTATTTGAGTAGTGTTAACTGCGAGGGCCGGGTACGTTTGCCAGGCAATACAGTGAAAACTGCAAGAAAATTTCATTGACGATATCGCCTTACCTCATAGTTGGCTTGGCTTAGATTGTGTTGTGCAGAGGTCTAGGTGACCTCATAACTGTGTGTTGTGTATGTAGGTAATTCAATCTGAGCTAGAACCAACTCTTCATGAATCTTTTGCCTTTACATATTTTAGTTAGTCATTAGTTTCATCATCATCATCACTTCTTTTTCTCATGATTACATGTCAGTAGGGCATCGATTATAAACTGCACATGTTTTGTTGTATGTAATGATGACGATTATGATTAATGAGAACATTTAAAATACTGTTAGACAGAAGGCAGTATAAGTATGGCAACGCCAGAAATCACAAGACGAGTGCGTGTTTCCCGTCGAGAAACAATTTCCGGAAAGAAAGACATTTCTGGACGCGGCCATGCCATTCAAAATGAATTACTACATGACATGTTAGAGTTGAATCTTCCGGAATACGAACGACTCCACCCTAAAACAATTGTCTCCACTAAAGAGTCCAATTTATGCATTCATCATCCATAACATAAAATTATATATAAACTTTTTGCCTTTCCGGTATAAATTTTATGTCGATAGAAAAGCGACTTTGTGGTACACAGTAAAAACGAAGAGAAATGCAATTTAAAAGAAAAGTTTTCTAATTTTTATTAAGTGGATGACTTTAAACGTGCCACACTAAACGGCTGTTTGGAGGGAGCTTCAGTCCGTGGATTGAAAACAATTCTATCACATCGGCGTCCAACTTTAGACAATACAACGGTTAAAGAAGCTTCAAATCAATAACAAGTATACAAGAACAACCCGCACAAGCTTGTAATGCATGTAGGAACATGCAGTCAAAGATGGCGGATACTCAATTTACTTTAAATTTCGCAAAATAAATACGCCTAAGTGAATATCTAATCAATGAAAAATCTCCAGTAAGCATGACGCGTATGTGTTTTCATGAAATTATACCTTTAGTTCATGGTGACTTCAGTATATACTTATGGTTCTATTTGAACTAATTCTTTACTAGGTACGCAACACCTAAAAAACAAGCGCGACAGGGTGGTACAGTTGTTAGAACACCAGATTCCAAAACAGACGAACCCAGGTTCGAGCCTTGTCCGCGGAAAATACTGAACAGTACGTAATGAGTTCATAAGAAGGACGAAACCGGTCAACTGGTTAATTACCTTATCCACATTATAAAATACTTAGTTTATACTGAAAAATGTATGTACATAATGGGTCAGGTATTAATAAGAAGTTCGCAAACTTGATTTAAAGTAACTTGTTATATTTTCTATATTTTGTACTACGAAATGTTACTAGCATAAATTTTGTTTAATGCAGACTATGAAGGAAGTAAAGAAAGCGAGTCACAAACAAAATTTATGCTAGTCACATTTCTGTAGTATATATATATATATATATATATATATATATATATATATATATATATATATATAAAATCTGCTATAATAAACGAGAAAATGTAATGATACTGGATACAGGTAATAAATCAGTATGAAGTCAATGTTGTTTAGATATATTATGATAACTATTTTTTGAACAAATCATTGATGTTAGAGATTTTATCAAAAAAAGCATAACTGACAAAAGTCAAGCAAACGGAAAAAGGGATTATTCATACGTTGTATTACAGTAAAACCATTGGCAATAAAGACGAACTAAATAAGCCTCTTCAATAGACCCTATTTGTCACTAAAGTGAGTTTCGCTTTGTTAGTGAATGTGACCAAGTGAATGTGATTAAGTGACCGATATTACAAATAATAATATGAGATCAGGAGATTTCTGGTTTATTCGTGCAGTTACAGCATTCACCAGGAGTTGCCGCAGTGAACTGGAGAACAAATTGGCCTTCACAGTAAGTGCCACAATTGACGCAAAAAGCGTTCCATAACAAGATTACATGATTAAATTACACAAGAGTGCAGCCGAATAGAACTGGCTAGCTCGTAAATATTCCTATTGAATGATTCCCTCCTGAAGTTCAGCGGAAAAAAGCCTAATACACACCGAGCAAGTACATGGATTTACAAAGCTGTCTAAGCACTGTCAGGTATAGTCGGTCATCTACATACATACCGCAGCATAAATGTGGACTGATGAAAAACACAAGCGCGGAATAGTCTGACAATTAAGGACAAAGTACAACCTTAACAAAGCCGTCATGTAAATAAATATAACTCGAGATACGTGAAGGTAGTTGATTATTAAAAAGTTGCAGGTATAAACTAAACATAGTGTCAACTACAAAGTTAAACTCATCTACAAGACCGGTTTTGAGCTTACTTGTAACTACTTCAAGTATTCAGAACTGTCGCATTTTGCTTTTAATAACATAACTACTCCATTAGGCCACGGAAGCCCTACACTTCATACAATTTTCACCTTATAACACACACCTATCCTAGCCTAAAGAACTGATTTGACTACTTTTAACCAACTATTCAATATTCTTCAAATACACTAAACATGCACAACACGATATGAATTTTTAAAAATACACGTTAAGTTGCACAGCACCGCTTGAACTCCATTTTGTTAATTGGATTTACTGGAGATATGAAACGAAAAGCAAAATTTTGACTGATAAAACTACTTTGAATATATATTCAACATAGACTGTTTTCTATTTAAACGAAGCTTTTTTGACTCGTATCTTCAGTAAAGCAGTTGACACGATGGAGCAAACGAGTTGCTGTGCAAATTAAATTTGTATCGGGTAATAAATCTTTTGTTTATTCGAATAATACTTATCCTATAAGTATTTTCGTTAATTTTGACAATTTTCATTGCCAATTGGCAGTGAAGACTCTGCTTTTACATGCTACAATATTGCCATTTGTGATGAAGCAAATGCTCTCTGATTTCATCTCTGGTCGCAGAACATATGGCTTCAGCAGAAAATTAAATCTTAAGCACGAAACCGATACAATAGACGAATGAAATATTTTGTCTAATGCAATCGCCGGCAATCTACCTATATTTCACGCAAGGTAAACTTTAGTAAAACCTGGGACGCTGCCAAATAAAGATGAAAACGGTCAAGGATATTTATGGTGTTTGTTATATTGTGCATTGTTTAAGTTAAACCATCAATTGATATGTAATAGAATATTGGCATAACGCTACTACTCAAAATCGCTTCCATAGGGGTATTGTGCCAGCTTTAAAATTTCTGATCATAACTGTTTATTTGGAACTTTAGATAAATAGCGATAACACGAGCGTCCATAGGAATTAAAGAATCCCCTTAATCATAAGGTGGTATACGTATCATATGCATTGCGCGTCTCTTACTGCTAAGGAATGAGTTACAGGACTCAGAAAGAAGAGTTCGAGGTTTCGCCTCACGACCACAGCTATTCTTGCTACTAACGAAGATTATTTAAGTCACATATGTGAGCTTGATATAAACACCAATCCCATTGTATTTCAACAGTCGTCAAACAACATAACTAAACAACTGAACATTGCACGAACCGGTTTAGAAGCTGACGTTTGTGTTTGATTTTACGCACCAAGTAACAAGTTAGTTCAAATATGATCAGAATGATAAAAAAGTAACATAAACGGAAAGTATTAACTGATTTGCACATTCGTTTTGTGCTTACTGGCGACTCAACTGTAGGAGCGGTTTTTGCGCGACATATACTCACTGTATATTTGGCTGAGTAATGTGGGAAAATTGGACGGTACAATCTCATATACGAATGTGAAGCTAACACCATATAAAGTCTTCGACAATGCGACTTCAAAGCCAACTACTAAATATATGATACATACAAAAATGGTCAGCCTTACACACGTAAGAAATCGTACCTATTTAACTGAGATAACGGGAAATAGACAAGCGTTTGTCTAGTCTATTGTTTATTACATCTACACGAGTTATGGGGTATTTTACATACATATAAGATTATAAATAATTTTGCGCCAACAATCTTAAGAACAAAAGACTTATATTGTAAAATGGGAAACAAAAACATATTATTTATTTGAATCTCTAATAAAAAATAAAAACATGCATACACAAATAAGTACGCGAAGATAAATCATCTGCAAACTAGGCACCAGTTAGGTCAGTTCCTACATGGTTGTAATGAGTCGCAAGGAATTTTGACAATATCACTCGAAGAATGAAATAACAGTTTACTTACAGCGCGTCGGCCGACAGAAAATTTAAGGTAACACTACAGGTATGGGTAGCTACAGTTCGCTGTGTTTCAGATTAGCAAATTATATGAAGCAGAGATATATGTTGCCATTTTAGAGACGTTTTTCTGGGTTAGCACTTTGAATATTTCTATTAGTTAACTGATCGAAAACACGTTGTTCACCTGGTCCCAAACATTTTCCAATAGTAATCTGTAGATCTTCAGGAGTAACAATTCTTTCTTACAATGTTTTCAAGTAAATAAGTGTTCTTGGGTCGGTTGTTGGAACGATGTTAAGGAATATGAGCGAACAGCCAATTACAGCTAGATAGTGAAAGGGCTCATTGTCTCAGGCAAAGCAACGTCGATAATGAATTCTTTAGTCGTGCGTATTCATGAAAGCACAAGGGGCTCCCAGACGGCCGTATGGCTACAAGTAACTTACAAGATTTATATGCAATCCTATCAAAGAACATGATGATCCTATTTAAAGCAATACAATATTAACTTAACATACAGTGTGCCTGCATAATTGAAAACGAACACTTCTTTCAAATTAAGCACACAGTGATTGGGCGGATGGTGATAATTACTATTTCACTAAATGTTGCGAACTTGAGTTAAATATCTAGCTTTATAATCAGCCGCACAACACTAGTTTGTGTTGTCATAAAGTAACGATGATAATTGTTCCAGTTGTAACCGGTTGAGGCAAATAGTGATATTTTAGCATGCATGTCCGAGAAAAGCACTCATAAACAACTTCATAGCCATGAGTATCGATTACCTGTTAACTCGCTTAATATATACAGACTCATAAAATTGATTATATTTACTTACTCGCTAGCTAGGTACTGGAAATCGCGTAGTGAAAACACATTTAAACTCGTCACAAGACGCGTCAGTTCAACATCGTCAACCTCCATGGAGACATGACACATCAAAGCGATATTTTTAACAAGACCACATGATTCTCCTTCAGGTGTGTCTGATGGACAAATTAAGCCCCACTGGCTAGAATGTATTGATCGTGGGCCCGAAACCTAATGAATATATAAAGAAGATACATGACATTAAAGCAATAAAATAGAAAGTATGTATTAGGTTTTGCGAACCTAGTAACAAATTAGTTCAGATGTGACCAGAAAGGATAAACCAAAGGCAGCATGAACGGAAAGTATAATCTCATGCACATTCGTTTCGTGCTTACTGGCGACTCATCAGTAGGAGCCGGTATTACGCCCTTTAACCACTATATATTTGGTAGAAGAATGTGGAATAATAGGACGGTACCGTCCTACGAAAATCTCAAACGTCACTTTGCAATATGATAAGAATGATCCTTACACTCACAAGGAAATATACGAACACACGCAGACACACACAAATCACCCGGAAATATGCCTCCATCAAGAAATAGAAGTAAAATTGAAACTTAGATTAGCCCACATCCAATAAATCAAATGGAGACACAGAATTTTTATATCTTAAATAATGTAATTTACAGTTGTGTATTCTCAAAATAAACAGTTCATTATCTAATTTACCATTAAATGCATTTTCTCTTCTTGATTTATTCAAGGTAATTTGGGCGTGTGTCTGATAAACAACAAGTTAGGTAAGCTCGACTTCATGCATTTGACCGATCGTGTGCACGGCGGAAGAAATTTTTAAAAAATATTTATAATTTCTGACAGTTTATAAGAAATATAAATATACAAGTTTGAACTAAATAACCACAATTAGATTTTCTTTTGTTGAAATTGCACTGTGAGTTATACTGAGGCTGGAGATGACTCCGGAAAAGAGGAGTCGAAACGTGCCTGTAAAACGTGGAAAACCGTATTGACCTGAAATGAAAGTGCATATATTGCATTGTGTTCAAAGAGGTAATGGGTACTCGGAGATTTGCAGATAGTAAAAAAGAATTAATATGAATCAGAGGCTCATAGACGGCAATAATGGAAGATTAACTTACTATGAACACATTTCGCAGCAATCCTTCAAACGTCACTTTCAAATATATTATTAAATATAATCTAAAGTCCGCAAAAAACGCAGTCACCCACGGCCGGAGCTAAAATAGAGGATAAATCATTGTAGCCAATTTCCTCATCATTGTTCTGTTAAGAAATTTTGTTTAGCATCATGTTCTCAATTAGTGTAGGAATATTTTGAAGCTCTTTTTTAATCAACCGCCTATTTCAAATAAGGACAAGTAATATAGCAAGTGAAAACCATCGTTTAAATGGCTTCCTCGATGCTTATCTAATTAAAGTTACTGATGTTTCACAACACAGGAGTGCGTCGTGACTGTGTTTGTATCAGCTACTATAACTATCACTTACTTACTTTACTTTACTGCGGCTGACTCCTTTTGGAGGATAAGCCGGCTCCATTGATATAATGGAGTTTCTTGGGAATTTGGTACAAGTGGTGTCCCCTCACCACTCGGCTTTTTGATCGAGGACGCACCTCTAGCCTTTGAACATTCAAGCGCAATCTGCAAGGCGGCAGTAAGTTGCATGGTTGCCGGTGGCTGTTGAGAGCTCATTCGCCATTCGGAAGTACAGGGTACTGTCCAGGAGTCCATGTAATCCTGTGGCTGTTGAACCCTTTTGTGGCGGTGAACACACGCCGAGTCATGATGCCGACGTCGGGCTCATGTGGTATTTTATAGGAGATCCGATTGCCGGTCGGAAATCCACCACGCCCTGGTGATATCACCGCCATAGCCCCGTTAGCCCATGTACGATCGGCCATCGAGACATGGTTGACACCGTCGTACCACGCTTTCAGTTAAATATAATATCAAATATGAAAATATATTTAAGTGAACCTACAGCGACTTTATCTACATTGTTATTCACAGGTGTATGTATGCAGCCTACACAATTAACGCATCGAAAATATCGCTAATCAAGAGTTTATTAATTTTCTTACCATATGATATGATATAATAAGATTGTAAGTCTATCGGTACGCACAACAAATAAATAAAAAAGCGCATGAGGATTTACATTACGCACGGTAGCCAGAAATCTACTTCAGCAAATAGGAGGTCGAATTGCCAATCACCTTCTTGCTAGCCTTTCTAGATTTTTAGGGTCGCACAACGATTGGTGGCAGTCAATCGCGGACAGACCAAAAGATCATAAATACATAAGCGTAGAAAACATAAACAAATATCTAGGCCTTCTACGCATTTTTTCAGAATAGCTAACTTAAAAGTCATATATAATTAATTTCAAAATAGGACGAAAGTATTTATTTAGCACCGTCAATATTTAGTGACGTCGCTAAAAAAGACTGTCATA